>VNKC01003484.1:0-68240 GCA_008042775.1 Drosophila pectinifera
ATAATATAATAATAATAATAATAATATATATTAAATATATTTTATATACAAAATCTTACGCTATTCTCCCGCCAACAAAGTTATAATAGTAATTCAAAGGAATGCCCGAGAGCTTTGCCTTAATATTTATTTTGGAAGCGATGGGTGCCATTTTAAAAACATTTAACAAAATAGTTACATCTTTGATACATTTATAATACCATTATATTTAGCGACTTAAGTATATTGTACTCCTAAAACTTGGTTATATATTACTTACTCATATGATGATTATTATTAATAAAATAAATTCTTCTGCAAGGAAAAGCAGATTACATCTAAAGATGAATGGAAGTCCTTTTTATGATTAAGGATATATATAATAATTACAAAGTTGACCTCAATGAAGCATCATTTTTTGCGGTGTGGGGCCAGAAAAACAGATCACGGGCGGACGGACATGGACATTCATTTCGCTTTAGCGCACTAACCGGGTAAACGGGTCGGTGTCTTTGATCCTGGCATTCTATTGTTCCGTTTCAAAGGCCACTATTATGTAAACAATCGGCGGCTTTGATCTTGGCCGCATCAAAGTGTTGCCGCCGCGTTTCATCTTTTGCCGCATGCAGCAAATAGCAAGCGGCAAGCGGCAAGCGGCAAGCAGCAAGCGGCAACCAGCAGCACCAGCTGATGTGATGCCCCTGCCGAAGATGATGATGATGATGATGACGAGGATGATGAGGAGGATGGGAAAGAAGCGACAACCACTGCGTAGTTAAAGTTAAAGCTGCTGGAGCTGCCAGCACTGAGCTATATAATTTCGCATAGGCTGATCACCTGGAGCACCTGGAACACGGCCGAAGAAGCTGAAAACGGAGCCAGCCTCATAACTTTGGGCATAATCTTCAAAGCGCCGACAACGCTTGACATCAATCGAGTCAAGCCATTGCCGACCGCTCTAATCCCAACAGATGGGCTCCCGGATCACTCGCCGCCGATAAGCAATTAAAATTTCATTTCATTTATTGCACAACTTTATTATCGGTTTCGGGGCCCCGTCACGGTCACGTCCTTTGATCCTTGATTCAAGGATTAGCCATGCAACTGTTCCCGTTTTGCAAAAACGCAGCCGCACCAGCAGCGGCCACACTGTGGGAAAAGCAACAGGTGCGCCGAGCATCCAGCACCCCAGAATATCCAATATTCCGCTCCATTCACCAATCAGCGATCAGCGGCAACCAGCAACCGGCGACCGGAGCGGGCATCTCTAATTTCATCGGCCGGCGATCATAATTGCATTGCTCGCGATTGACGGAGGTCAGTGATGTTGTCAAGTGTGCGGGGGGACTTCTGGTAATGTTAAGGAACTGCTTTACTAACAATATAAAATATTACTCCTATATAAAATATTAATTATTAAAGAAGGTTTGCCAGAAGGAGTTTTATGAGATTTGTGTAGGAAACTTCTTCCAAAATAAGCCACTATAAAGGTATATGGTTTAAATGTATTTATATTGTTGGTGTTTAGACTCTATTTAATTTTTAGGTTCCTAAATTTTATTATTATAAAGAGGTTTAGGTATTAGCTTTATTTATTTTATTATTATCAAGAGGTTAAGGTATTACCTTTATTTATTTTATTATTATTAAGAGGTTAAGGTATTACCTATATTTATTTTATTCTTATCAAGAGGTTAGGGTATTACCTTTATTTATTTTATTATTATAAAGAGGTTAAGGTATTAACTTTATTTATTTTATTATTATAAAGAGGTTAAGGTATTACCTTTATGCTTTAGTCATATTCCTAAAGTTTGCCTATAAAAAAAGATATTCATTTGTTGTCTTTTTAATAATGAAATATATTTCCCAAAGACCTTTAAATAATGAATTAAATAAAATATAAAAGCTGTATCTATATGAAAAATATTGAAGGACTTAGACCTGAATATAATTTATATCAAAATATAAGTTTTAATATTTACTCTATGATATTGTTGATTTAATTTTAAATTTTTATCAAAATCATTATTATTTTAAACCAATTCACTTCTAGTTTTTATAATTTTAAAACACTTTAATTCAGATTTATCTAATCACTATTTATCTTGCCAAATGGTCAGCTCTGGGTCTTTTTCAAAGGCTTTAAGAGATGGCAGAAATGGGTTTTAACTTGGCCAAAGGGGCAACAACTTTCTGGTGGCACTCTCTGGCATCGCACGCTCCAACTTCCAAGCTCTCCCAGTGGTTGTTGTTGTTGCTGCTGCTGCGGTCCACTTGGCGGCAAATTGCTGTTGCATGGCGATGGTGTTGTTGTTGCTGGTCGGCCAAGAAGACGAAGACGTAGACGAAGTCGCAGTCGGCGAAACAACAAAGCGAAAATCTCTGCATTGGGGCACACGCCATTCCCAACATCAAAGCGAGCCGCCAGCACAGATTTTCTGAGGTTACCGTCGCCACCGTTGGGGCAGCAGCAACATCAGCAGCAGCAGCAGCAACAGCAACAGCAGCAGCAGCGGCAGAGGCAGGAACAGCGGCAGCAACGCATGCGCAAAGCTCTGCTCATTTGTGTTTTGAGGCGCATTGTGCGACGCGCGTGTTAAGTGGACTGTGAATATGAAAGGAAAGTTCCTGAAGGAACCAACAAAAAAAAGAGGCATCAGCATGAAATGAACAAGAAGGAGTCAAGTCAAGTCTCACGACCATAGAATACCTGGCTTCCTAAGGGAAAAGAATCATTGCATACATTTTGGGAGTGTCTTAGGGGAAGCCTTCTTAAGAGAAACTTCTTTTGTATCCAGCGCACTAGAGAAAATATAAAAACAAATCTGCTACCTAAAAATATTTTAAGCTATTATTTTTTTAAACAGATATAGATATATATATTAATAACCATGCATAATCATATACCCTTTCAAAGTATACAAAAGCAACTTTTGCCGCCAAATAAATGGGAGTCCAGCTCTCCAGCTCCTGTTCCTTTTCCTTTTCGTCCAGCATCCCCTCGTTCTTAATCAAGAAACGCATCGGCAGCGTATCACGGTAGCACTTTAAACGTAAATTGCTTTTAACATGGTTATTACAATCTTAACGTTTGTCTGGGCCACGAAGCACTTGAGGCTGTGTCCCGGCAACCTGTTGTTGTTGACGTTATTAGTGTTGCTGCTGCTGCTGCTGTCGCTGCCGCTGCTTCTGTGGTTGTTGGTTCAGGCCGCCATAGAATTCCGGCTAAGATCCGTCGGTCGGTTGGTCGGTTGATCTCCGTTAGGTCTCTGGGATTGGGATTGAGATTGAGAATGTGACTGAGGCTGGGGCTGGGATATTCGTTGGTAACATTGTTGTAATTATGATTGTGCGATTATGATTGGATGGGATTGAATTAGTTGTCGGTGGATTTTGCTTTAATCGAAATTGTTTTGTTCTTATAACCACCGCGCGGTCTCTCCGCTCGTTTTCTGAGTCTTTCCTTACCAACCTTCCATTGCTAATTAGTTAAGAGCACGGCAAGATCAAAAACGGCATGAATTCGTATACTTGGAAAAATATTTTAGCAGTGTGGTAATCACTGATTACGGTTTAAATTTCTAGATATATCTCTCAGTTATAAATTCATGTTGATAAAGAATTTACTTGGGGATTATCAGATCTATTTGACAGAACAATGTGACCCAGTAAGCTGCAAAAACTATGGGTCCATGTGGCAATATTAACTGCACAAAATATAAATTATAAATTATTATTTCATGCTGATAGATGCTTCTCTCTCATATTATATTTGCAGAACTAAGTGAAAAAACAATCACAAATAGAAATAATTAATGTGACCAAGCAAGCTACTGAAGCAACACGGCAGTGTGGCCAGATTTAGTATACAAACCATTTAAAAAATATTATTAATATTTAACTATAAAATCGGATTTGAGCAATGTGAAATATAAAACTTCTCCTAAATTTAACTTTACATTAAATAGTAAATATTAGAGGATGCTCTACATTATGACCTGACATCCCCATGATTTCTCTCTGTGCATATAAGCGGTCGGCGGGGCCAGTTGAAATTTTAGCCCGCAAAAGCGGCAGGATTAAGTGCGGCGAGCGAGCCTTTTTGGGCGATAATCTTGCATTTTAAATATTTCGCAAGAAGCAACACGCAAATCCGCTGACTTGTCACACCTTTGGTGCAGGTAGCTTCGAGTGTGTATATATAGTGTGTAGGTATGTGGGCAGGGAGGGACTTAAACGTAGCACCTTGTCAGGTGGTGCTGATGGCAATGGCGAGATGGCGAGGTGAGGTGATCAAAGCAACAGCCGCTGATTAAAGACAAAAAATGAAAACACGGCACACACACACACAGATGCGTTCGGCAAAAGGGGGAATTTGTCGCCTTTTGTGTGTAGCTGAGCTGCATTGCATCGCCGTCAAACGAAAGTATTTAATTTCAGGTAAATTTGTAAGATAAATAATTGTCGCTTACCTGCAAGAAATACGACGACGACGACAACGACGACGACGACGCGCTTCAAAGAACTTCATTGTGTTTTGCATATGCTGGCGGCGTGTGTGTTCGACTTCATGGGAGAACTTTGGCCAAAAGGACCTTCAAAAGGTCCGCCGCGCGACGATACAGTGAGGCCATTGTTGTAAGGCCCTGTCCCTCCGCCGCCCGCTGCGCCCGGATCACAACAGCGGGACACGGACGATCAATAATGCCCAGATCGGATCGGAACGGCTCTGGAGATCAGTAGATGAACAGATCAGCCGCGCACTTTTGATGTTTCGAACTTAGGCGGAATTCCCATTTTCGAGCCCCGAAATGTCAAAACATCCGCCACACACGGCGAGCGATCATAACTCGGATTGAATCCTCACTCAGTGTCCGAGGCACAGCTGGGGGTGCCTCAGTGCCTCAGTGCCAGCTCCAGAACCAGCACCAGCACCAGAACCACTTCTGCATGATGACTCGAATGAATCGGAAATGGAAATGGATGCGCCGATGCGGCGGCCATAATCAATAAGCCGAGAAATGCAGGACCACTTACGGGGTAGCACAGTGGGCTTGATACGGCAGGAATTACGTGAATTGCTAAGTAGTCTTGGCTAAAAATCACTTTTAGAGAGAATATTTAGTGCAATTAATTGGGTTATTTAGAAAAAGAAGACCAGAGTTTTATGAGGGCACATACTACGGTACAGCATCCCGTAAGGTTGACTTGAGGTTAAAAAAAAGCAAGTATATTCACATTTTTCTTCAATGCAATACTAAAATTTAATAATAATATTTCCTATATAATCAATTGAATCTAATATATATGCTTCATATTTAAGCCATCGATTTCAACACTTATCTTTATAGTATAATTTTTAAACTGACAATGCCAATTGTAATACTTTTTTAAAATCCATTGAATAACCATTAGCTTGCATCCCACTGTGCGCGGGTCATGGCCCATGGCCCATGCCATTGTCTCCCACTGTGCACTCATCAAATTGTGCCAAGATTTACGAGGCCCTTGATTGAGTTTTCTTGTGCTTTGAATACGGCAAACTTCACACAGGACCACCGCACAGCGAACTGTGTGAGATGCGATGGGAGATTCCATTTCGGAAAACGGCTTCCTGGTAGTGGCCCATTGTGATGTTCTGGCTACACTACTGCTGCCGATCCAAGAGTCCAAGAGGCCAAGATCAAGGCGAAGACGAAGCCGCTCTGCGCACTGCGGCGATGCTTATAAGATGACAAATTGCGCTGATATCGCAACATGTTGATTGAGCGCACACGCGGCAACATTGTTAACAGCGGAGGTAGAGGAGGGGGTTTCAGGGGGCCTTTTTTAAGGGGCTTTTCAAGCGGAGATCGTTTTCCAGTTCTGGACCCGCGGGGCCCATCCACCAGCGTTCCGTTCTGTGTGCGCGTGCTCACTCGTCGGGCTCCATTTGGGGCTCGAGTTGGAGCCGAGGTTGTATCTCAAGTCAGAGGCAGTAGTCCCTGGCCATGGCTGCAGCAAGCCAGCATGAAAATCCAGAGAAATAAAGAAATAAATAAAACTGGCAACGGCATAAAACAGAATTTAACAACAACAAAAATGGCACTCAGAAGAAAACTGCAGGATAATGTTATAATATTTTTATTTTTTGGTCAGCTTAAAACTATTAATTATTACAATTATCTTAAGCTTATTATTTTTGTTTTAGAATATTATCTATTCAGCTTAAACCTATTTATTATTACTCTTATTTTCTTAGAAAAAAGAACCCAAAAATATTACCTATCTTATATTATTATAAAAAATATTATGCTTTAAAAATATATATACAAAAACAAAGTATTGTTTAATGTTTCTGTAAACTAGTCCAGAAAAAGTCCTTTGATAATTAATTCATAAAATGTGGTAATTCTCAGTTGCTTAATTTTCTTAAAATACTAATAATTTCACTTAAAAATCTATATATTTGAATTATATATTATATTATATTAATATTATTTATTATATATATAATATATAAATATAATACCACATCCTTTTTAGAATTAAAATTTGATGTAAAAAAAGAACTCTCTAACTAAAAAGCAAATACTCTTTAAAAGTTTATAATATAATAATTAATTGATAACATTTACAGCCCCTAAAATCTACTGCAGATGTATAAAAAAATTCAAATTTCTTACAGTGCAAAGAGAGAGATGGGGAGAGCGAGCTGGATAGATTGAGAGAAAAAAGCAGAAACACAAAGAAGACTCGAGATGCCGACAAAGTAATAAACCAATTAGGACATCAAAGTGTTCAACCGACAGCGGCAGAGCAGCGACCGCGACAGCGACGCTTGCGCCGACGCCAACGTCGGCAGAGCAGAGGCCGAAGCAGCGACGCCGGCAAAGACCAATCGCCGGAGATCACAGAGATTTGCGCTGATCCGACTTTGATTCTAAGCCACGAAACGCAACCTACATGTGTCCCAGTACCTCACTTCCAAAAAAGCAACTGCTCTTCCCGCTTTTATATGCCGAAAAAATCACTCCGCAGATAAAGAACCAAGCGACTTTGATGTCGTCAAAAAAGGATCCAATTCATGACTGACAATGGAACTTACGAAGAATAAATGGCACTAGACTATAGGGTAGAGGCAACCTGTGTCCTGGAGAACCTAAAGCCTTTAAAACAATTTTAAAATAATTGCAAGAGTTCGAATATTAAAGGGTAAAAGATGAAACTACAAAACTTTTCAGGTAAATACTTTTGAATGCCTAGAAAGTTTAAATAAAGCCTTTAACGAATTATACAATAGGGCGGGAATTAGCCAGAGTTATCTCGTCAAAAAAGGATCCAATTCATGACTGACAATGGAACTTACGAAGAATAAATGGCACTAGACTATAGGGTTGAGGCAACCTGTGTCCTGGAGAACCTAAAGCCTTTAAAACAATATTCAAATAATTGCAAGAATTAGAAATATTAAAAGGTAAAAGATGAAACTAAACAACTAGAACTAGAAACTTAGAAAGTTTAAATAAAGCATTTAACGAATTATACAATAGGGCGGGAATTAGCCAGAGTTATCTCCTGTCTGCCTACTGAATATGTATGCCAAGAGTCTATTTTGGTTTCATTCAAGACTTAATTTCACTCTCCACCGGAGGCCCACAATTTATGGCATCTTCTGCCATATTTTGCGGAATTTGGCGAATTGCCATTCCCGGCTAGAGAGATTCGCCGAGTGGCTTGGCCGGTCGTCATGCCGGCGCCTCATTGGAGCTGCCACCCGCACAGATCGGTGGCATTATGCAGATATCTCAATTCGTTATCATTTAAATCATCGGCACATGCGCGCCTACGTATGGCAATCGGGAGCCAGCAGCTGCCAGTGATGATTGGCGGCGGAGCTGGCCAAAAGCGGCATTCATTAAGAATTTAAATCGCACATAATTAAGGCTCAATAAATAGCCGAGCCAGCTTCAATATGGGGCATATATTAATAACTGAGACCGATAAAAGGCTGGGACAAAAATAAAGCAAAAACAAGGCGAAGATAACAAACGATAAAGACAACAACAAACGGCATAATTAAATCATAAAACGTTGAGCACATCATTAAAATCGTTTAAAATCGCTACTCGACTTGAAAACTGGCTGCGGAATCTTTGTTAGACGCAGCGCATATACTAAACAATATAAATAAACATTTATAAAATATATATTTATTTATGAACATTTTTGTTTATTAATTCAAATGGGGGTCTGTGTGTCGCCTATTTGATTGGATCATGTGGGGGGATCACTGATCAGTGGTGATTTCGGTATGTCTGTAAGCTATTGTTATCGGTGGAGGATTGGATCCGGAACCATTGTAGACTTACTAAAAAAAAGATAAATTATATTATTAGTAGTTGTTTATTGTAATTGATTTGTATTTATATTTATAATAAATACTTGAATAAATGGGCAAGATGTCTTAGAGTTATATTTACTTATAATAATAAAATTAAATAGTAGACTCAATCGACAAAATGTCTTAAAGTCTATATCTATCTATAAGCTATATCCTTGTGTGTTTTTTAGTTAATATAATACATGTATATTTTATCAAGAATATATTATTTCTTGGAATACAAAATACGACATATTTCGGGGCGGGACTTTTTAATAAAGGCTCAGACTGCAATCACTCAAAACAATTCGAATTTTCTGAAACAAACTTATAAATAATTAGAATCTTTTTATAGATATTTCATTTATATTAAGAAGGTCAGCTCAAGGATAATAGATTTATTCATATATTGTTTATTAAAAAAGAATATTATCTGCAGTTGCTTCAATAATATCGCTTAAAATAGCTCTTGTTTTAAATATTTCCCTTAGTCTTATAATTAAACAGATGCTACTTTTTATACTATTACTTATTACCAAAGCCCTTCCAAAATCTTCTATTTATATTATAAGTTTGCTTGAAAAGTGTTGTTCATTTTATTTATATAAAAACCCAGTAAATAATATTTTTACAAGCCCATACCAAAATCTTGTAGATAATTTTTATTTTTCCTTTAATGGTGCATAGGTAAAGGGTAGTTAATTTTATTTATATTAAAAAAAAGTAAATATATTTATGTTCCTGTCAATATTTAAAAAAATAAATCCTTTTTTTTTGCGTTGGTAGTTCCCTTAATAATATTAAATAGAAGAATACAACACTCTTTTTTTGAAAATGTTGCTCTGGTTGTAAGCCTCGTAAGTGGAGGGGTGGAGGCAGTGGCTTCATGCCACGGCACGTGGTAAACGAGATGCTTCAAAGGCGCCGGCCACAACCCACCTAAACGCTGGAAAGGCGGCATCGGGTTTGGGCTTGGGCTCGGGACCGGGATCGGGTTCGGGCTCGGCATCCAGCGGAGTGGCGGAGTGGCGGAGTGGCCGAGCGGAGCGGCATCAATATATAATCAGGCCGCCGCTCCGTCAGCCTGCGGAGGCGATGTCCATAAAACTGGTTGCAAACGCACATAAACCATTTAAGCCGAAAAGAAATCGGCGCGCTGGCAACTCTAACGAGATAAACAACTCGGAGCCGAGCCACTTTGAATGGTATTTTGTATTTAGTGTGTGTGTTTTTTTGTATATTTCTTAGCTGGCAGCTCGTAGTAGTTTTTTTGTGTAAGAAATCGATTTGGCTCTGGGATATATTCGGCTTTTCGAATCGGAATTTCAAAGAGGCCGCATTTCATTTCACAAAGTCAAAACAGTTAATTTATATCATGTCGCGACTACTGGTCTTACTGATTTTGCATTTTCGACAGAGCTCCGGCTACCGTCTTTCGAAATTGAAATATGAAAATGAAATCAATTTGGGGCCAGAAACCTGATTAGCGGACTCGAATAGAAGATTGAATTCGAGATTCGAACGGAATGGAATGGATGAGTCTCCGCTATGGATTTGGATTTGGATGTGGATTTGTCTGTGGATTTGCTTTTGGAAAATCAAGAGATCGCAAATTAGTCACATTATAAATGTACATACAGATATGTGCGGCCATAAATTTGCGTATATCTATCGGGCTGAAATATCTTACTGAATGAAGCTGAAATCGAAATGAAATGCGAGACACGGTGAAAAATTTGTGATGAGTAAGCATCTTTTACAAAAGAGAGATATTGAAAAATTACATCTTTAGGCATTTCAACGGGTGATATCGATAGCAATAAATATTTGTTTGCATATAGATATATTTTCTTCAGCTCTACTTATATCCTATATTATTATTATAATTATATTATTATTATTAATTATTTAACTCTAATAAAAAGGTAAATAATAATATAAAAGAATTCATTTACTACGAAAAGGGGTACTTGCAAACATTAACATCTGACTTATATGTCAAAGTTAATAAACAAGTAATAACTGAGTACCTGATGTCCTAACTGTTTAACATCAATTTTTGTTTATTTTTCTGTGTGTATTGAGCTGCGATGGATGAGTTGCGGGAGATGTGTGGCCTTGACGTTCCGGTGCGACTGCGTAACTGAGTAGCCGCCGCAGGACGGCAGCCGTCGGATACAGATACAGATACAGCAGCTACACTCGCTGACACTGTCAGCAGGTGCACTGAACACACACTCGCACACTCGCACACTCGGCTCCGCTCGCTCAAAAGGTGCCGCTGAGCCTGAGCCTGGGCTAATTTCAAATTACACACTTCATTCGGCCGGGGGAACTGGAACACAGCGATCGTTCTGGCACAAGAATGGGCATCGATAGGGTCCCGGTTCCAGGCTTAGTAAGCCGCTTTTGAAGCCAACCACAATTGACAAGCGTGCTCTGATCCTGGAACTTCAAAAGTCGCCGATCGCCCGCACGCTCTGTCCTCAGTCCTCAGTCCTCCGTCCTCCGTCCTTACCAATCCTCTCCAGTGGAAAATGCGAGATGCAGTCACTTGCCTAACGGTCGATCGATGGGTTCGTAATGTGCGTGCAAGATGGATTTTCGGGCCCCGTGGGTGTGGCTTATTTTAAAGCAATTAGGCCCATAGTGAAGCGTGTCTTCGTCTCGCCGACTCTCCCCCTGCCCTGTGGATTCTCCTGATGTGCGAGGACACTTTCGACCGTGGACTATTGTCCGCGACCCTTTCATCTCGACCGCTAACAGTCCATTTCGGGCCATTTGACCTCTCGGGCGTTTCGAGCCATTAAATTGATTGGTCGCACCAGCACCGGGGGAGCCTTGGAAATTACTCAAATCCCTGATTGATATTTTATTCTGCCAATTAGGCATGCTGTTAAGCAGCAAGGATTTGACTAATCGGAGGTCTCCTATTTTTCTTACTTTTTTAATGGAAAATGTTGCATTCAAGATTTTCTTTTAGTGGTAAATCTTCAGTATAGAGGCTATAAACAAAAAATGCCTTAAAAATTTAAGTAGGATTAATTAATATTAAAATTATCAGTAATAGAAATTTATATTTTTATTTAAACCAGTAAGTATAGTTCCATTTAAATATAAAATACAACAAATACAAACATTAAACTATAAACAAAAAGCCTTAAATATTTATAGTAGGATTTAAAGTAGTTTAAATGCTAAGAATTATTAGTTTTTGTCACATTTTCAAATATAAAAATAGGTTAAATACATTCACTTTGTGCTGAACTAAAGCTTTATAATAAAAATTAAAATTATCAGTAAAAAAAATATATATATTATTTTATTCAAGCAAATATAGTTCCTTTTAAATATAAATAAAAATAATATATAAATATATATATATAAATACATAAATTGCAATCATTATATTCTGAAATATTAAGAAATATTAACTGTGTTTACTTAATCAAAATCGCACTTGATGCTATTTTAGCCATAATTGGCTAATTAAGATCATAAACCCAACAAAATACCGCCAGTTTATTAATGCATTTAATAATTTTATATTTTTAAAATACTTATTATCATTGAATCACTTTCACATAAATTTGTGAGCTTGTCCTTGTCATCCTTGTCTTTTTTTTCATAATTTTACAAGTATTTGTATTGGATGCTGCTGTCAATTCGAAAGTATATTTACACACATCCTGTTTTACATCCTTCCACAAACTGTGATATTATGTGTCCTTTAGAAGTGTTCTAAAAGACGAAAATTAATTTGAAAAATTGTTCGAAGGTTTCCAACACGTTGCAACACTTACGAACCAACATGTTGGACAACGAATCGCCACCTGGCGATATTGCTTAAGAGCTCAAATCTTGCTGTGCGCACCGCATAGGTGGCGACATTAAACAGTTATAATTCATTTCGGATGAATCCTGCGAAAGGACTAATACCGTAATTTCTTAAATTTCGAGAACTTAATGTTCGAAGGAATCAACTGGAATAATTTCGACGTCGATTTTATTTTTTGTTTGTGTTTTTACAAAACCAGATGGCGTTTAGGGGAAGGGAGAATTCCACTTTAAATGTATGAGTAAAAATTTGTGTACAAAACCGAACAGAGGCGCTTGTGTAAATCAAGACATTTTTTTCATTGCTTGATATAAAAATCCAGGAGTATTCATTCATTATTTTAAATTATTATATATTTATTCTGATCACAATGAGTAATTTCTTTATGATATATGTCTTCACAGCGTATGGTATAAACTTTTAGTCACGCCTTTCGAAAATATAGTTATTTAGTTTATCTTATTGTTCAGTTAAAATTTAAAATTTTGTTTCTTGCAACCATAGTATAATTTCTTACATTGTTAATTCCTTAAGCAACACTATTGTGAGGCCTTACTGCGTAATGAGTATCGGTAGTCCTTCTTCCCTTATGAACAAAGGTATATGTGGATCCCACCACTAGGCCTCTTTCGAGGCTCGTGTCAGTGCATCCGGCCGGAGATGCAGGATGCCTCGATGCCAGGGCAGGACGGAAGGAAGTTCATGTCCGCTCGAGTCAGGCGGGGAGCTGTTATCGCTGATCCTGCAAGTGGCTTGCTTGGATTGGAGGCTCGTGTCGTGTCAACGGCGCCGCCGCCGTAGTCAATTGGCGACGTCGACAAGTGGTCCTCGCTGGGGCATTGAAATCAACTTGCTTTCGTTCCCAAGGAGAAGCATAAGCGTGAGAGTAAGCCCACTTAGCGCTAAGTGCAGTTGATTGCTGCTGAAGGCGAGCAAATATGCCATGAGTTCATAGTTCATAGTTCGCAGTCATACTCAGGAGTGGCTCCCGGCACTAAGCCTTATTTAGAGAGCGCGACGAAGGACGCCGGGCCGCATCATTAATCCTGCCGCGGCAAGCATATCTCGTATCGTTGCTATATCGCCCCTCGTATCATGACAACAATAACCACTCGAGAGTCAAACAAAAATCTCCTGCGGGCCAAACACTGCTTCCAATATTGCTTGTACACTGGCGGCTAAAGAAATATGGCCCAAGTTGCCTTTGTATCTTTCTACGTAATATAGTTATACAAGCCGTCATCTGGCTGTCTGCAGTGGGACAAATAGTATCCTATATACTAATATTTAATCCTCCTAAATCTGTAGATTCTAAGGTACCAACATATCAGTGTTTTTTTATAAAACAAATAGTAGAATACAAACCTCTTAATCACACTGCCTGGTAGTGGTACTATTTTCTTGTCCCCAGTTTTATGCGTGGACACCGTACATCCCAGGCCAAGACCAGTGATCCGTGTTGGGCTTGTGTGTGGGAGGTCAAGCTGAGTTGTTTTTCAGGGGCCGCTTTTGTGCAGGACATGCTCCGATGGTCAAAAAGGATTTTCAGCAGGGTCCAGCGCATGAAACTTGCAGGAGTTTAAAGTTAGTGCGACATTTGCACCCCGCTTTTATGTTGTTTTATTAACGTAATGCACGAAGAGTGTTTGCAAATATTTACCCCATATGTCCATGTCCATGTCGATTCATAAATTATGGAAACATTGCATTTATCGCAGTTTCAAGTGTCGCGTTGCATGTAAAATATGCATTTATTGATATCACGCATACGCCGTGTGCTCCATTAGAATCTGGCATCCGTGTGTTCGGGGCTGGCAAAGCGAAATGCTTTCATAATATTGGCGATAATTTGTACAAATTATAGTTGCAATTGCTATTGTGGGACAGGCGCCCTCCATTTCCCCGGGGAAAATGAAGCTGTGCACAGTTATTGGCGGAATTTATTTCCATTGTCGACCTAACGAAAACAATTATCGGGGAATGGAGTGCAAATATGCAAACAGGAATATTTTGGTGAAATTTTCAAGGGTTTTCGTTTGTTTGCTGCGACCTCAAACCCCTTTTCGCTTCCATTTCCCTACCGTTGCACCCAGTGCTGTCCTTGTTAGCCCACAAAGTCCGCACAAGTGGCAAGCATTAAATGAGATTGGCCAATAAGTGTGCCAGTGGCATGCCCACACTTTACTTTCGCCGCCTCCGGCCCCTAAAAATTCACCCTGCCACGCCCACATTTCCGCAGCACCGCACCGCAGCATTGTTGAATTTTCGGTTTGGCTGCAAAGTGATTTACGCAATTAAAATAATTTCATTCAAATGGTCTATAATTCAACTGGCATTTCATGCGGTCGCTGTAGCGGCCAGTTTACGCTCGACCACAGTGGCCCTGACCACGCCCACTTTGTCCCCGTTGACAATGTACGGCCCCTCCAGAAAAAATAAAATAGTAAAATAGTCGTATGTGCAATGGAAATCCTCTGTAATCGTAGCTGGTATTATGATATCTTTGGAGTTTAAAATGGCAGCAAAGATTGCATAATATTTATTTGGTATAATAATTCAAAATATTCTGGTACAGCAAGGTTGGAAGTAGTCCAAGTCCATTCGATTTCAATACGTATTTCAAGAGGCCTCATGCTGTACCCTAATATTTTTACAAATCTAATTAAAAACGTTTTGAAAGGATTAAATGAATAACCTAAATAATGCTTGCAAAAACAAAAATAACCACAAGAAAGTTAACAGAATAATAAGTACTTCGAATGAAAAGTACAAAAAGCAGCACCTTTGTTATTGTTAATTAAATTCTTAAGGTTTTCTCAGCAGCACCCCGCTGCCATAGCGAAGGCATTGAAATTTACCGGAAATACGCAAAATCATCGGCTGATTTCCGGAGCTAACAGTCACTGTACGCATGCAGCGAGGGCATGCCCACTTCAATAGACATTCCCCGTGCAACTGTCATCTGAGGAATTCGTGGGATTACATTGTTACGCACACATTTAGTATGGAGATGGCATCTAAATTTTCAGCCAAATTAGCGTGCGAATGCCGGCAAGGAATGCGGTCAAACGCGTGTGTATGTGAAATGTTTTATCAAATGAAAATGTGGATGCGAAAATTTGAGGTCTGTGGCGACGCGGAGCCTGTTTTAAAACTGATTTTCGTGCCCCCTGCTGTGCTCAAATCAATATCTAGCTGAAACAATGCACTGGAAATACAGATATTTATATAAATGTAATAATATAATATTTAAATTTAAATATAAAATATAATAAAATATAAGTATAAATATAAATATTAATTATTTATTATTATTATTAAATATTAAAGCCCCAATGGCTGGTTAATGTGATTTTAGGAGAAGAAAATTGGTAATAAGTAAGTTAATTGCTTAGTAAACAAATTAAATTGGAATAATGTTACCTAAGGATTTTTTTTGATATTTTTTTATATTTTAGATATGTGGTTCTTTACCTTAAAATTATTTTTATTAATATTAATAAGAGGGAAAATATATTTCTTATTTTAAGAAAAAGAAGAAGAAGAGTCTACAAGCTCTAATAAAGTCTTTTTAAACATAAATACCTTCTTTAATATAGAATATAATATAATTTGTATATTTTCATGCAAATTGTAACTATATTGCTGAGTGTAGCTATTTCTGCTGTGTCCTGTGTCTGTGGGCAACAGAGGCAACAAATGTGTCTAATGGCACGCATTAGGCAGAATCTATCAGGCCAAATTACATGCCCATGTCCGGGTCGGGGTCCGTGTCTGTGTCCGGGTTTTAGGTCTACGGGCTCCTCGACTTTGGCCAACAACAGCTTGGCACTGCGGCTGCTTAGACAACCAGAAATTTGCATAAGCAGCGCGCATCAATTTGGACTCAAGTGAGCGTATAAATATTTTTATGCCAACGCAGTAGCAAAATGGCCTTAAAATCAGATCCCGTTTCCCCCGCTCAGCTTAAGGGTCGCATTGCATTTTGCCCGTATTCCGGGTTTCTGGACTGCCTGCGGTCAAAGTACGCCGCAGCATCGCAATATTGTTATTATTATTATTATTATTTCGAATTCGGACGCAGACATGCAGGCGGATAAGCCGGGTTTTGTGGCGCAATTTAATAGAATTACATCTGCATTTCACCATCACACATAACGCCGCCCCCTCGAAATAGTTAATTAATGAAATGGATACACATATAGACTTGGACTTGCCACTCGACTGTGGCATCGCTGGATAATCCGTCAGATTGTTCAATGAGAAGTGAAATTATAATTAGTATAGTAATTATAAGTAAGACTTGAAGCGTTAATTATTTAACAGGTTCTTAAAGGAATCCTCATGAAATGCTGCACTGTAATATGGGGTCACTATTTGGTAGATCTGCAGTATAGCTGCTATGGATTGGCTATTTCAATTAATGAGGGGTAAACATATACATTTTACTTAATCAAATAATAGGTAGAACAATTTTCCGATATTGTGTTTTTAAAAGTCTACTTAGGAAAATTTAAAAAAATATTAGAAAAAGCAGTAAAGGAACCTACCAAAGCTCTGAGATATCTAGTCTGCCACCGAGAATTTAAATACTTTTAAAATACTTACCTCAACGAGAACCTTTGTTTATTCCCGCTCACCTGAATTGCCCTGACAGTAATTAGAAATATAAGGATGGTACCCGGATATGGCTCGGCAGGACACTATAGTACAACAAATGCAAATTGTTTTTGAAGTCGTGTAATCCGCACGCATACTTACTGCGGAAAATGCCCTTTCCGGATGGTTTGAACCCATCCCCTGGCGCCCGAGAGCAATCTGCTCGGTGTGCATAAGCTACGGCTGTCCATGGCTGTTCTATGGTCTCTCCTTTTCCTTGTTTTAAGCCTTTTCGATTTATTTGCTGACCCAGTTTCCAGCGCCTCCTGCCTGACGTCTATCGCCGCCTGTCGCCTTCTGCCGGCTCCTGGAGCTGTCTATAATCCAGCGATTACATGTGACACACGCATACGTTGGAGCTTATTTTTCATTTCTTCGACTGTCGCCGGAGGATTCACAGCACAGCTGTTGTGTTCCCTTGTAGTTTGCATAAATAATTGAGCAGCCAGGATCGAAGGCAGATACTTCCTGCTAATCCCCCCCAATGAAAACGCCGTGGATGGGTTAATTGTTAAATAAAAAATTTTAATCGTATCGCTCTTTTTGCTGCTCTCGTTTTGATGTATTACAATACTCTGTGGCGACAATCATCGACACTAAAGACAAACAACAATCACGCTTCTGTTTATTTTTTATCCGACCGTTTACCTATAGAGCAAATGCTCTTTTTCTGGCCTCACTTCGGTTGGTGTTTGTTTGCCACTTGTTATTGTTGCTACTTGTTTATTATTGTAATGCCTCGCTATGTCATATTTATGGTATGTTTTCACTAGTTTGCGTTTAGTTTACTCGTAATTTCAACAGTTAAAAGTAGTTCGTTTTACACAGTTCGATTGCTTTATTACAACTATATTTAACCATGTCGCGTTAGTCACACACATAGTATGTTAGGTTTATGTAAATTTACTTGACTAATGCATACGACTAGAGTTTCACTAATTAACTTTAATATACAGGAATTACTTAGCTGATGGCCTACAATTATACATATATAGATTTATGTACGGCTCTTTAAGGGTTTATGGCAAATGCTTGTGGGTTTATGGAATTAGCATTTCATCGATTCGGAATTCCAAATTGGCTGGCATATGTATATATTCACACTTAAACTGAACTATAGGTATTTATATATATATATATATAGGCTTGCGGGCGACTGTTTATACTCTTGATTGGTTACATCCTTTACGACTTTGGTTGCATTAACAATTAGGATATTGGCTTTAGTCGGAAACGCACGGAAGGAAAAGTAATTGTACCATATTAACTGCAAATCGCATTTAAGACCCTGTCAAAGGTCTGGCATTTTTAATATGATATTACACTTTTAAAATATTTAAGTTCCAAAGAAGTTTCAGTTTTTAAAACTCACTAAATGGCTTTTTTAAATTTACTATTACATTGACTTAAATCTGCTCAAGTAAAATAAAGTTTAGCAACAGTTTAGATACTTCAAAAAATGTTTGTAAATTTTTTTAGTATTGAAAATACTAAAATTTCAACAGTTTTTAATTATCTTAGCAACCGAGTCAACTATTTGAAGCTCTAATGACATTTACTGTGATGACGCAATTCACCAGTTAAAGGGCTTATAAAATCAGCTTATGACAAACATTATTTTTACAGCTTAAGGGAAATTAATAAAATTAGTTTTTGCCTTTTATGTGTGGCAGCTGCAAACAAAATGGTAAATCCATACTCGTAACTCGTAATTATATTTGAGTATAATTGTGTCCAAACAGAAGATGGGGGAAATCACGTCATGCGGTCTTAGCCAGGCCATTTTAATTGGTCCATCGGTGTGAATGGGTTATGCCTGATTTGACCAGCTAATATTAATTAACTTGTGTTTGTTGTTTTATAATTATAACAATTTCCAATTCTATTATCTGCGGCATGTCAATGCAATACTCCTGGAATCTATTTTATAATAATTTCATATTTAATTACTTAATTAAATCAATTTATGGTTTTGAATGGGGCATTTACTCAATTGTTTATGTCTTTTGTATATATGTTTTTGCAAAATTTTGCCATTTACCAATTAAAATTCAAAAATATAATCAACATAAATTACTTGTTAGGACTTGCAAAGGCGGCGGAAAAATGAAGATTTTAATTACTGTTGAAAATCGAATGGAAATTCATTAGGCAAGAAAAGTCATTAGATTTTGTGAATATTATACGAATATAAGGAAAATTGTCTTTATTAAATAAAAATGTTAAGGAGTTTTTATAATTGCAAACATAACTTTCACCGACTTGCCGTCAATTATGATAAAGTTAAATTAATATCATAGCAATATTAAATTAAATAAATATTATTTTTGTGGGAAAGTAAAGCAGAAAAAAGTCGAATTTGTGGAAAATTGCGCAGTGCAAATATTTGCATGATATGGCAATCAATTTAAATGTTTTATGACTCACTGCTGCTCCCATTTTGTTGCTGTATTTGGCTTGTCTACGTTTTTATCTAATTATTGAATATTGAGCTCAGCACTGGCACTGTACACTGCACATTATTTGATTATTCATTAATTTATTAAAAGAGACATCGCCGCTGGCGCCACATGGATTACTCACTCCCATAATATTTGTGATACACTTTTTTTTGCTTTTTTTTTTTGCTTTTCTTCGGTTATGCCATAATTATGTTTACTCTATGTATTTACACACATCCTAAAGTAAATTTTGATTTTGTTTAAATATACACATTTAATGGTAATCAATTAGCTTACACAAAGTATTTTCCTATATATTTACAATGCTTTACAATGGCTTGGGCCAGAAGAAAGGGTTGGAATTAAATTGTAAAAGAGGGATATTAATATTTTTTATTAACAGTATTTAATAAATAATATAAAAACAATAAAGTTCTTCAAATGTATTGGAATTCAATTAAATTATATATATTATAAGTAAGTGACTATAAATTAAACATAGCCATGTATAAAAAATAATTGGGAATATTTAGATTTAAAAGGCTGAAAAAATAAATTGAAAAATATTTGTTTATTCTTTTTTAAGATAAAAGAAACATAGGATAATCTTTCCACCAGTTAAACAAAAATGAAAAAAACACAACAAATGTTAGACCAAATTTATAAATAAATAAATAAGAAGGGTTTCACTATTTTTTAAGTGATTGCGCCTTTTAAATCGATTGATTGCAATATTTGTAGCCTTTCCTCCATTGTGCTGCATTGTGTATTATATTTTTTATCGTGCTATGATTACAAGTTTAAAACTGACATCCTAAATTGCTGGAATAGCCAACACTCGAGGGATCATTCACGCACTCAAGGATACTTACTCACTCGCTCTCACATTTCATGTGTCTCTTATTAAATTACTCTACTTAGTTGGTGTTGTCGGTGCCGCCGTTCGATCATCTGTGACAGGACCTTTTGGCCAGGACCTGGCCGGAGCAGGCTGGGCGACAGCTCTTGACAGCAGGACACCGCTTCCTCGTCGACGCTGTGGTTGCTGACGCTTGTGCCGTAGCACTTTCACTTGCTGCCATCTGTGATCCTGTCAAGGACGCTGGCAGGACGGCGCTGCACTGGCGACTGTAGCAAAGGACGAGACTCAGCAGCAGGACAATTGTCAGCCAATTGTACTGACAACCGGATGAGCCAGTTTGCATCGCCTCCGGATGTTCACCTGAAATTATGGCCCGAACTAATTTCAACTTTATTGCATTGTCTTGAGCTTACATGTTAAATTTGTACTCGAATAATAATGGGGATACACAGAAAAAATTGGGAGTATGAAAGGGAGTTACGTCAGTTGTTACCTTATTTTTTGTACTTTAACTAGCATTTAATATTAATAGGAAGAAGAATTTATTAAAAAGAGAAGAGAGTTTCAAAACCATTCAGGAGATCTTTAATATTTGATGGTCAGTGTATGGGTAGCGATAAATAAATGCCAGTACTGGTGGACAAGTACGGTCTCAAGTCGGAGCTGTGTCCGTGAAGTATCTGTATCCTTATGACTCCTTGAGTCAGTGTGCCGTAACTGAATTGACCGTCTTTATTTGTTGCGCTCTGTTTGGCCTCGCACAAGTGTTTGTGCTTGCAGCTGCGTTTGTTCTAGTGTGTGTGTCCGCTTGTTTGTGTTGGTGCATAAATATTTAATTAATGCTGCAGTGTGTTTAGTTTTGGGCCAAAGGAGCCAGGGGAAATCGCCAGACATATGTGATTTCAGCTTGGACAAACTCGGTGTCAGTCGAAGCGTATGAAATATTTAATCATCAAACTGCCGACGACCGCCGAATAATTAGCTAATTTCTCTCCAGCCTTTGTGTGCGTCCCGTGGCCATTAATGAATTGATTTGCCAGATGATTTATCTCCCTTACAGTTGCCCCTATCCACCCGGTGAATACACAATGTAACCGTTTAATTGCCGATATAAAGTGGCCCCCGCACACGGGATATAGGAGTGTGTATCCTGAAGTATCCTGGGGCACTTGCGATCCGAAAGTGTTGGCACGCGATGGCCGGGAAACGAGTGCATAAATAACACAAAACAATTGCCCATCTGCCGTAACACCTTGAGTCCTTCAAGGACTCACACACACACACACACACGTGTATCAATTACACACACGTTCTGGCAATTGATTGAGTTGAATTTTTCAAGCAATTAACTTTGCCACTTGAGTCCTTCTCTACAATGTGCAAACAAACAGAAATCCCTGTTTCCCAATGATGTTATACATGGCGTATGCGTGATGAGCGTATGGGCTATGCTGTAATACACGGCGTATGCGTGATGTGGGAATAGGTTCGTTACACCAGAGATGTAAACAGATTGGGTAGGTCGTCGCAGTCGAGCGTAGTCCTGGGGCAGGCTCTCAATTCAAATTCGCTTGTTGTGCAGCAACAAGAACCGGATGGCCAATAAATTTGGCTGCCGCCTATTGCCTAGTTGCCTAGTTTCGAGAGTTTCGGTAGCGGCAGCGCCACCACCAACGCCTGACACAAACATATCACGCATACGCAATGGTGGTTTCTGGGCCAGAGCGTGGGAAGTAGATGCTGCGGCACAAGACAATGTATATTTGTTGACAGCCCCGGAATTATTAATAACGTACGTGGCGCACATAATTCATCATCAGGACTGAGATCCCGCAGACCTTTCGCTCCTTCCTCCACTCTCCAGGCGACGCTGCATAACTTAAATATCCCAAGGGCTCGGAGTATGGCTATGAAAACACAAGTCACAAGCCTGCTTACCCAAACAAAAGGAGAATAAAGTGCACAGAAATTGTGGTAAGATGAAGGAAGAGGAATAAAAAAATAAAATGTTGGTCCAACCGAAAAAAAAATGCTAACTGAAATATGCAAAATTAGCGCTGATGGATTTTCAGGAAGGAAGCCGGTCATGGAAGGATGCTGCTAAGCAACTACCAAGTTCCAGACTCAAGCACACACTCACACTCACAGCCAGAGAGAGAGAGAGGGAATCGGAGCCCAAGGACGAAGGACTCGGTGCAAGTTGCTAGCTGCATGCACGTAGTTTCGAGTGTTTTTACGAGCAGCTTTGCATACTTTGGCAGTATTTTCACATTTTCTTAAACGCGCTTTGTTTGTGCAGTTTATGCCGGATGGCGGATGACAGCCACTCGTTCAGCATTCAGTGTTCAGCATTCAGTGTTCAGCATTCAGTGTTCAGCATTCAGTGTTCAGACTTCAGTGCACTTTGCGAGTATCGAAAGCCTCTAAAGAGCCACATAAAGCTGCGATTTGGCTTCCCTAAGAGCCATTCAATTAGGCCACAATTGCCACCCTCTTACCCTCACTTACACTTGACGCGATTTCTTTCTTCTCTGCCCATGTGAATTACACAGTTCATTAGCGCGATTGTTTCGTGCTCAATTGAGCCAGTAAATATTAAATAATTAACATTATCAAGTGCAAACAAGACCGAAATTACCAGGAAATGTTGTTGATTGCCATTAATTTGTGATTTACATGCCGACCAGAAATAGCAAGCCATTAGAAAGCTAGCAGGGTGGACGGTCTTTTAATTAGCTTATAGCCTAAGCCGGTTTTTTGGTAAGATTATGTAGGGGAGATTATTAAGTACTTTGAATATACAACAAGGTAACACAAATAAATATAGAATAAGTCCTTAAAGAGTGTTTAAGTTACGTTTAAGGATCATATTGGATTATTTACTAAATAAACCGAAATCCTTAAACCAAATTTAAATTTGGCAAAGTTATAGGCGTTTTCCTTTATTATACTTTAAGTGAAATTCCGATTTACACAATAAACTTTCATATAAATCCGAAACAATATTGGAAAAGGTCAAACAAATTGCCTTTAATGTTTAAGATATTCATAATATTACGAGGAATAAATTGTTGAGCTGCCATATGTACAAAATAAAGAAAACTTTCTTATTTTATGCTTTAACATTTTGTTAACCCAAGAGAAACTCATAAGAAGAAATTAAACAATATTTAGCAAAGGAAATATTGTTGAATATTCTTTTCATTACGCTTGTTTTCCCCAATAAAAGATAAATGTATCGTATTTCACACAATGTAGCAAATATATTCTCTAATACCTGAGTGATTAAAAGCCTCTTTCTATTCATTATCAAAAGCATTCTGGTCAAACACACAAGTTGTGCCTGCCAACCGAGAATTGTGTTTTCTACAATTTATGGGGCCTCAGTTTTTAGCAAATATTTTAAGGGCGCTGCACTTGTGAGTGTGTGTGCTTCCGAAATGTGTTCAGGACTCTACGTTCGAGCAGCTGAATCCTTGGGCTTGGTCTATTGTTACACTTTGCGTGCTTTTCAATTATGCATTAAACTATCGCACATATATATCGCAGTGGGTTATAAAAACGCTTTGCTCCTGCTGCTTGACACTGTGCACATCCGGCTTGGGCATGATAAGCATTTTACGGGTTTTATCGTCGAGCACGGAACGGGGTCCGAAGTCGGGGCTAAAAGGAGGGAGTTGGGAGTACAGAGGTGGCAGCCCGGAGTCACAGGAGTCAGCCTGGCCATTTCGTGAGGTGGCATTCCGCGGAGTTGCTTTTAATACCCTCTCAGGGGGTATAACTATTGCTTTAAGAATTGTATAAATAATATAAAAAAATAAATGTGTATAAATAATCAAACAATCAATAATCAAATAATCAAAAAATAAATGTATTAATATGTTTTCCTTTAATATTAAACATTTTAATGTTTTTCCTATTTTTTTATTAGATGTGCATGTATCCTTCCTAATAAAAAACCCTTGTGTTTAATAATTTCTTTAAGAAAAATAGATAATATAATATATAATAAAACCTCTTGTATTACTTTTATATAAGCAGATATGTTCTAAATAAATTTGTTATTTATAATTTAGAGTTTTGCTAGATATTCATGTTATATTAAATAAATTAAATATTATTTGTCTATTGGATTTTTATATATTATCTTTAATAAATAACCTTGTGTTTAATAACTTCTTTAAGAAAAATGGGTAATAATAAAAGAGTTTTGTTAAAAAAGGTATGCATCTTCAGAGTGTACCAGATATTCAAGCTATATTAAAAACCTTTTATATTATTTATATTTAAAACGTGACCAAACATAATTATATGAAAGTACTAGGGTATTTGAAGCTTCAGTATCGGTTACGAAGGACTTGCCTGCCCTTTTATATTCCACTTTGCTGCAAGTTTATAAATAAAATGTGCATATGTGACACTCGTGCACGCAATGCCGCAGGCAAGGAGTTGTTGGCGGGGCGGGGCGGGGCGCAGCGGAAAACGGGGCGTGGCAGCGAATACCAGCGCGCGAACAAAAACCGGAAGCCATGCATCGCTCCCCTGCCAACGCCCCGCCCTTGCCGCCGAAAACTCTTGCTGCTTTATTATTGTTTTTGCCACACGTTGCGGCTGCTAAAAGTTCTGCCTCGCCTCGCCTCGCCTTTCGCGCTTGTTTTTCATCCCGCGTTGACATTTACGTCGCTGTCATTAATTTTAAGCTGCACGCTTTTTGGGCGGCTGCCGAGTCCAAATTACGAGTTATCCTGGCTCCTGGCAAAAAGGAGCAACTCCCACATTTGCATTCTGAGCCCGGAGTTTACCTAAGCTCTGCGCTGCCGTGGGCAAACATTTTGTTGGCCAAATCGAGTAGAAACTTTCACCATTTCGGTGATTTTCGTGCATTGTGAGTGCTTGAATTAAGGTCTGGCCAAGTATGACATGTTTATTATTGTTGCGAACTTGTATTTATTGTTGGTTAAGCCAGGATAATATTTGCTTAACAGCTGTCATATTCCCCGGGTTATAAAAGGTATTAATTTATTTATTTGTAGAGTTTATAGTTGATTTAAATATCTATATATATATTCAAAAGTTAATCAATAGAAATTATTTAGAAATTTCAGAAGACTTGAACCTGATTATTGATTCCCAAATAGTATTAATTTATTTATTTGTAGAGTTTATAGTTGCTTAAAATATATACATATATATTTAATAGTTAATATATAGCAATTATTTGGAAATTCCAGAAGATTTAAACCTGATTATTGATTCCCAAATAATTTACATTACTCACTGTAAATTTTAAAAGATATTCAAGGCTTGTTTTTTATTCTGATATTCGTTAAACCATGTTTTCTCTATCAGATTTAAGACACTAGCCCGGTTTAAAGCTTTAAAAGTATTTTTTATACAGGCAGTTTTTCAGTAAACTGTCTGCTGTTGCTTTTTATCGACATTTTTCCCATGAAATGCCCTAAAACTATAAGAAAATCCTGGCAACGACAGAGATTGCAGGTAGAAAATATCTGGCTCCGGCGAAAACTTTCCAAAAACTCTCCCAATTCAGTTTTAATCAGTTTAAATGCCTGTCTAAGCCGTATAATAGGGCCTGAGTCTCAGGGCCTCAGCATTCCTCATTCAAAATGTAATTTAAAAGTTTGCATTTTCATTTTATTATATACACGCAGAGAGTCCACAAATGTTTTTTTTATTGTATTTTCTTGCAGATCTCGGTTGGATTTTATTTTGCCGAAAACTATTTGCAAAAGTTTTGAATTTAATGCGCAAATACGTATTATGGGAGGGCACGCATATAGCTATATAAACCCGACTGACTGCCAGTCGTCCGGCATTCGTCTGACTGTAATACATTCTAACAATATTGTCGTTTGGCGCAGCTTCTCGTCCTGCCGTCCTGCCCCGTTTAGTTTAGATTCGTTGGAAAGTTTCTGCCCCGCCTGGCTGAAATAATAATTGAATGTCACTTGAACGACAAGTTGGTGCTGGAGTCGAAAAAAACCCAGCAGGACGAGTGATACCGAGTCCGAATCCGCATCGGGATCGGAATCCGGCGAGAAAACTAGCAAACAATTTTGTCAAAGTGACAAAATGCCGAACGGAGAAGAAGGCAGGCGGCAGCTAGCCAAAAAACTTGTTTTCACAGGCTTAGCCAAAAGTCTGTCTCTTAGCCCCGAGAATATACATATATATATGTATTTTATCAGCGGTTTTGCTTTCGGCTTTGGGCTTCGGGCTCTGGGCTTTGTTGGGGCAGCTACGGGCTACAAGAGAATTTTTGGGGGAATTTCAATTGAATTTTGAGCAGCTCAAGGGGAATTTTTAATTGAGCGCAGGCAGATCTTTGGGCCAAAGCAGACCGCATGCACATAGTTTCGTCGTCAGTTTTTAGCCAAGAGCCAGGCCAAAAATCTAAGCCAAAGCCAGAGCGTAAGCCAAAAGCTGTAACCACATTTTAAGTCCCCGAAAGCGACTCATATAAATCACGAATGAATTAAGTGTGGCCTGACCTGTTACCACTGCCTTTCCCTTGGATTTCCCGTGCTCCTTTGTAGCTTTTTCTGCTCGCTCGCATTTCCTTCTTATTATTTTTTTTTTGTATTTTTTTTCGCCTTGTTTTTGTGTGTGGTCCCCCTATTCGTTTTTCTTTGATAAACTTGAGACGTGCGTCCTTGCAGATGTATAAATGTGTGGGTGACTTACTGTTTGCGTAAGTCAAGACCCACAACAAGGATGTGGAATCGAGTGGGGAGCTAAGGCGGGAGCGGCAGTGGGAGCGGGAGCAGCAGGAAGCCAGGAGGCCAGGATGCCCTTTGCCGCTCGTCATTTGAGTCATTGCGGTCAAGGCGCCTCTGTTGCCCATCCTTTTTTGTCTCCGGCTCCCCCCTGACTCCGGTTTAATATGTGGCCGGCTGTTTTAATGCCTTATTTGCACGTGCTGACGTTTATCTCGGCTCACATTCGCTCCCAGGAACACAACTCAACAAAGATACTCGTATATATTCGCAGCCAGCCGTTAGTCGTTGGATTATCGGACCAAAAAAGTTTTGGCCAGGCCAAGAGGCCAAATAGAAATGTGGCGGTGACTGAGGAAATGGCAACGAAGCCCTCGAACTTGGTAGACCAAAAAGGGAGATTACCAAACAAATTGTCCTGCTAATGTGACGCACTCAAAGGAAATGGTGTGATGCAGGTCTTAGAAGTCTACAAAAAATGTGTTCCATCCACCGGAAGAAAGTCAGGTGGGAAGCTAAGATTTGCTGGGAAATAATATGAATTTATTTATATATATTCCATATTTTATTCTATTTAATTAGTGATATTTTCTTTCAATAATATAATGTATTTTTAATATATATCAATAATATTTCCATTTATATCTATTATCAAATATAATAACAACCTATTGTCGTTTTGTTTGTTAAGGACAATATTAAATATATATTTATTACCAGTAATGCTCCCTTTTAAAATTCTATTTCCCCATCAGTTTCGACTGTGCACTAATTGAGGACATTGCACATGGTGCTATGCAAAAGTTGGTCTTTTAATGAAATTAATTGAACACTGCACCCCCACTTCCTTTCCGATAGCCAGCCATGTGCTGGCCCACGCAATTTGGCAACTGTTTGCTGATTTGCTGGAACGTTGATGCACATTAGGCCACGTTTCCTTGGAAATTCGGCCAAAGAAAGTGGATAGGGGGTGGCCATGTGCGTCCTTGACATCGCCTTAGCCTTTGCCTTTGCCATTGCCAGTGCCCCTGGCTCTGGCTCTTGGAAGTTGGGAACACACACAGCTCACACACGTGTGGCGTTGCCGGGAAAGTTTGTCTATGCAGCGCCCCAACGCCTTCGAGGTCCTGTAGTCCTATGGTAGTCCTGTAGCCCGGTGTGTCTGTATGTGTTGACCTATCAGTTTACGTGCCATTTAGCACTCAATTAAATTCGCACAGCGCAAACACACAGGAAGCACCCGAACCTAGAACATTTAAGTAAATGTGCGCTCATCAGCAAGGAGCAAGGAGCAGGGAGCAGAGAGTGGGGGGCAAGGAGCAGCAAGGACTGCTGGCTGAAAAAGGATTTGCAGTGGCAGTCCAATCATTGGCTGCCTGCCTGCCTTCCCCTCTTCTCCGGCTATTAATCAAGGCAGTGAGCATTTGTTGAAAGCAATTTATTTCGTTATCGAAAGGATTTGCCCTGCTGAACAGGAAGACAGAGAGAGAGAGAGAGCTGGCTGCTAAAAATTATGCAAGCCAAGCGAAATGAGGACCTTCTATGGCAACTTTGGGATTTTTGAGTCCTCCGGGACTTCAGCAGAGCTGTCTGCCTGTCCGTGTCATATTCAGAGCCTACGAATACGAGAGTGTTTGCTCTAATTAAAACGGGTGTGTGTAGAGCACTGAGCTACCATAATTCATGGTTATCGATTGGTTAAATATTTTATTATTTAAATTGAGATGGCTGCCAGCTGTTTGGGCTTCAATTTCCTCGTTTTTCCCCCTTCTAGCTGCCAAGATGACAAGCTGCTAAGTGCAGATAAAGCCCGTTGCCTGATTTATCTGCCAGGCTTTTATCAAACTGCAGCCACTCATTGGCCAACGGTCAAGTCTCAAGTGTGTCTTGGTGGGGAATATTGATTTTTGACGCTTGATTAAACAACTAAAACAAGGAAAGCCGAAACCAAAAAAAAAAAGAAATACAAAGAAATAGAAACAGAAAGCTGAAATCTGAAATGTGAAATCTGAACGCGCTGTGCAATTGAGTTTCATCATCGCTGCCATTACAACAAGCAGTCGGCAATCCAATTACGATCCTGTTTCTGGCCGCAACTCCTGCAGACTCCTGCTGATTGGCCGTCTGAGTGACTGACTGGCTGGGTGACTGACTCGCTGACTGACTGACTGATTGGCTGGCTGAGTGCCTAAATGATTGCCAAATTAGCCGAAAGTGCACTTAGCATTAAGCCGAATCCCCGGTTGTGGCGTTGGCGGTGTTGGTGGCAATGGGAGTGGCAAGATTACCCTATTTGATTCATTAAATGTCTGCCTTTCAGCATTATGTTCGGTGGGTCGTTCTCCTTTCTCAGAACCTTTATGCAAGCGTGCAGAACTTGAAACCATTATTATTCAGTGGGCTCTTCTGCCAGGTAACCAGAACCCGCCGGGCTTTTCATTATCGGACATTTTAAAGCAATTTAAAATTCAAGCCTCGGGGGCACCGGGCAAGTACCTGCACAAACCTCCTGTCCACTTAAATTTTAGTTAAAGTTTATGCTGTCAATGTGCGCACCATTGAAACCCGAAACGGTGACAATTTTGGGGCAGAGGCAACTTCACCGTTTGCGCCGTAACAATATGTTGCGGGCGAGTCTGCCTCACCTCACCCTCCCGAGCTCGTATTTTGTGTGAGTGTGGCAACTTTGCGAACAAAACTTGCCAACCTGTGCACGGAGAGAAATAAGTAAGTAATGCCAAATAATCAGGGTCACTGTTTTGGCAACAAAATGTTATTGAAGTTAGGTATTATTTTGAAATATTATTCAGTTACAGAATATCCCTTAAATACCCATGAAAAATAATATAAAATATTTCCTTTTTCACTTAATTTATAACGTTTCTTTCGTTAACATTTAAGAGTAAACTAAACCTAAAGCTTAGCTTAATCCTGGCCATTATTTCTCTCTGTGCCAGGGCTTTACCTGTGTGTGTGCCGCCTCAAGTGCGCCATAAGTAGACCCGTTGTATCCTGTATCCTGTATCTATCTGCCATATCCCCATGCCTTTGGACCGGTATGGGTGTGCGTTTAGTTACAGAATTTTGTGGTAAGTAAAACATTGCAGCCCGGAGTAGAGTCACATGACACACACACGAAGCCAGTGGAGAACCGGCAACTAACCCGCACAAGTTGCATTCTGGGTCATCTTTGGACAGGTCGCCGGGGAGCAGCAGGTTGGCGGGATGTGCACGTATCCCGTATATAGTATATATATATGTGGTACAAGTACGAGTACGAGCATCGCTGCGGTGCACCTCAAATATTATTACTAGCATTCTTACCGATATTGCCGTGTACAGGGCACTCCAGCACAGAGGAGGAGCAGTATGAGGAGGAGGAGGAGCCGCTGCCACTTGCATGCCAACTGGACATGTATTAAGGCCAACTTGTTATCGTCGGACAAGCCGCAAGCCACACCGGAACGAGCGGCTGGGGGCATGCCGATTGAACCATCGGAGAGTGGCATGCTGGGAATTCGTTCGCGGGTCGAACTTTTTCAAGGACTCACTCAATATATGCAGCCAAGAGCTAGGAGTTTCCATGGCAGTTATGGCGGGGGTTTATGAATTAATATCAGCACGAGCTCAAGTCGCAGTATATTTGCCTTTAAGATTCGTGTATTAATTCAAAGTTACTTATAATTTAATTGAAACCGAACTTCATGGGAAATTTATAGTATTCCGCAGGTTATAGTATTTCGAATCATAAAGTATTTCGAAGGCCATAAAGTTTCCTACTTAAATATAAGAACGGAATGATTTAAAAAACCTTAAAGAACAACCCCACAAGCAGAAACTTAAATGTGAATCCCAGGTATTCCCAACGAAACGAAATTGATTGCAGAAAGTTGTGCGGCGATGACATATTTACAGCTGCGTGCGAAAAACCAGAGTGAGTTCAGCGACATGATGAAATATTGCGTATACGCCGGGGAGAATGTTGAAATACAATTATCGTGCAAGTGGGTTTGCATTGCCTGGCAAGGAAATGTGAGCATTTTTATTTAATTCTGTTGCAGCTGCATTTTTTGCTGTTCTGCGAAGCGCTCTCTTCAAAACTTTGTGCAGAACAGCCAGCCGAGCGCTTAATTTGTAACATTTCTTTGTCACTGGCACAAGAACAAACAGCAGCAACGAAGGAGGCAATAACAGCAACTGCTGTGCACGGCAACAGCATGTTGTCCTTACAGGACGACGACGACAACGACAACGGCAACGACAAGTGCAGCGGCGGCAGCTCGCACATTGTAAATAAGATGTAATAATTTTAAAACGCAAAAACCTAACAAAAAGGGGCAAAGGATCGGGCCAGGATGCTGAGCGGAGGGAAGAGGGTTTTTTTTAAATACCATTTGCAGGGGTTGTATGCATGTCTAAGTAGGATAAAAAACTGGAAACAAGTGGCAGGGATTAGCTGCGAGCCGAAGCGGGAAATACCCTGGGGCAACAGATTTGCAATTGTCCTTAGGGGATTAGCTTAATGCTGTTGAAAAAGTAATTAATTGTTTAAGCATTTAGGCTAGATTCAAATAAAAACAATACATTTTAAATGAAAGCTTATTTAATCGTTTAAATAAACATTTAGTTGTCTTTGTGAGTCTTATTTCAAGCGAGGCTATGCGTCTGGCTTTTCTTAGAAATGGCTTTCTATAAATGATCACATTTCGTTGTGGATAGTAATAATTCTATATATTCTTCTCGGAAAATTCTTCTCCTAAAACACTTCCAGTGAGAGTATAGAAAATTAAAACTCTTTTAGGCAACGAGTGGAAGGACGTCATCATTGGCGCACACACACAATGCATGTTGCAATTGACAGCGGAATGGCGGAATGGCAAAGGAGCAGCTGCTCTCACAGATACACACACACATACACGCATAGAAGAAAAGCGAGGCAACTGGGAAAAGGCAAGGAAAGCCCCCGCTCCTTAACCCCTGGAAGCCCCTCGATCCAGGAGCAGGGTCGGAGCAGCTGCTGCTCGTGGCCAAAAAACCGTTTCGTAATTAAGTGCTGCCGGCAGAGTGTGGCTCTTCTGAGCATGTATGGATATGTGAGTGTGTACTTGGCTATTGGGTGCGGGTAATGAGTGCCCCAGGAATGGGCGTGGTTTCGCCCACAGCCACCCCCAGAGCCTCACTGAGAAACCCGACAGCAAAGATCCCTGCTTAACCAGTTGTTTGTCTTTTTAAGTTGGAGTTTTTCCTATATTATTTCAACTTTAAATTGGAAATTCCCTGAGCTGATACACACAGATACATCCCCTCGCTTCATTAACAACTCCATGCCCTCCTCAATCAAGGAACTTTGGCATTGCTGCACTTACTAACTTAGAACCAGTCCTGAAACTGAAAGCCCCAACAAATTGGAATGGCAACTTTGAATGGGTTAAGCCGGAAGATGGACACTGCGAACACTGCACTGACATTGCGATATCCTGCGACATCGAAAAGGGGGTTCTTTCGGCCAAGAAGGAATGTTTACAGCAAATAGGGACAAACTTGGCAACGATAAGGCCAAGACCATTGGCTTAGGGCCAAGAAAAATGCTTGCATATGGATCTCACCTTTGTAGGGACACAAAAATCAATGGGTATGATTTTATTGAGTATTTTTATAGTCAATTTTGGACAGGTTACCACAAGTATTTCTCAAAATCAACCGCTCACTCTACATTTTTTTTGACAACAGGCTGCTTTTAGTTATCTTTCTTTTTGACGTATTAGCTCAGCAAGGTAAACAGGATTTTTTTTTCAGCCGTAAGTAGAATTTGTTAATAATCTAAAGGCTTAAACTGAGAGTATGCAAGGTGGAAGGTAACAGCAAGATGGACAGTATAGAGGCCAGCCAGTCTGCTGAGGAGCCCATCTACTTAGGAGACTTAGAAGACGTCCTGGAAGATCAAGACAAGTCACTAAAGCCAAAATCAAAGGAAGAACCTGCTGACTCAGAGTCTGAGTCCGAGGAAATAGAGCTAATGATCTTAACGGAGAAATTCGTGACCTTTAATGTGAAGCACAAGGACAATATGCAGAAGATTTGCCTACCTGCCCGGTCGACCATTGCCGAACTCCATATGAGTATTTCCGAACTCTTTGACATTAGTCTGGACAAACAGGTTTTGCACGGCTGCGGACTGCATGCCAATGCCAATGAGAATGCGAATAAATCCAAGAAGCTGAGCAGCCTCAAGCTATCCGCCTTCAACTACATACGCGTCGAGGAGGCGGACACACCCCAGATGAGCATCGATATCGTGGAGGAGCCCAGTGGCAGGAAGATCAGCCTGAAAATGTCGAGTGCCACCACATTTGGGGAACTCAAGGAGCATGTTTACTACATTACTAACATCCCCGTACGATATCAGGAGTGGTCGGGACCACCGAAGAACCCTCAGGAGAAGTGCTCTGCCTTGGAAGAGTGCGATCAGGTCCTAACAGTTTCCAGCTCGGAGGCGCCCTTACCATTGGCCATTGCCAGTGTCTCAAGTTCAGAGGAGGAGTCGGGCTGCACCTCCGAGTCCTCCGCTTTCGACGATGAATTGCACTTGACTAGCTCCTTCGATGCCATTAAACCTAGTATGCTCATATCCGATGGCAACAAATCACTGTCCGAGGGATGCCAGCAGTTTGTACACAACTATTTGAAGACCTACGGCCAGCCAAGCCCGGAATTTTTTGTGGGAGTACTGAAGGACGCTTATAACTTGGCCCGTAATCAGCCAGCAGATGAGGTTTGTACTTCAAATAGTGTGGAACTTTCATTATTACCTCTCGAACTAAAAGAAAAACTTTATACCTCGGTTCGATTTATGAAAGTTAAACTAGAAACTTCCTTAAATATTATTTTATATTTTATGTTATATTATTTTCCCAGAACAAACTGCTGGCTATTTACCTCCACCATTGCGACAGCATTTTGACCCACATTTTCTGCCAAAACGTACTCAAGAACGATGAGGTCCTGGCCATTTTCAAGAACTTTTTTATTGTTTTTGGTTGGGATATGTCCAGGACTAGCAATGCCACCTTCTTCATCGAAGAGCTCGAGGGTGTCATCAGCAAGGAAGTGGCTGAGGCCGCCAGGAAAATTGAGTTGGAAAAATTTCCAGCTTTCCTGATCATTGGCAAGAAAAAATGTGGACAGGATCCGAAGATAGCTGTCATCCATGGAGATAATGATGCAGCTGCTCTGCAAACTAGCCTCCATATTGAATATATTCTTCTAAGCGAGATATCTTAGGGGAAACGGATATTCAGGAAGTATAAAACTTCGCTGGGGTTTCTGAGATATTGATTTAGAATAACTTAACATTAATATTTTAAAAGTAAATAAAATAGCTAAATGTTGTATCTAAAATGTATTAATTGAGTTACATAGAGAATAGTAAATATAACACCACAACTGCTGGCCAAATCCTAGCTACATTTTAGAGAAATCTAGCAGAAAGGACCCCCCACACATACACATTAATGCGTGTGTATAAGTCCTACTGTGTGGGTGTGTATATGTCCCATTTAGTTTAAAAGTAAGCACCGCCCAACGGAGCTCACACAAAAACATTTGAGCAAACGAGGAAAAAGTGTGCAGAGCTTTTTTAGTTAGCACCGAGCGTTTATTTTCAATTTGCTGGCGAATTATTCGCACATCCCCTTGGCCACACACACCCGCACACACCCGCACACTCTCACGTACGTACACGTACAAATGGCCTCGTCCTTAGCCATTGTTTAAGCCGGCTGCTATATTTTAAGGTTATTTGCAGACCCGGTCCGCGGCCATTTTCCTTGCTATTTTCCCAGCATTTTCCTACTGCCATTTCTTGCCGCCTTCTGGTTGCCTGTTCTTATTCCGCTGGCGGCGTTAAGCAGCTTAGCAACCCACATAAATTAAAATGGCCAGCGCTGCTTTCCGTTTGTTTCCCTTTTTTCTACTGCCACTGCATCCGCTACCGACACACACACACACAACCCACACACACCTCGCTGCCAGTCGTTTTGTTCATTTGCGTGGCAAACAAATCGCTCGAGCGGCAACAAATTGAGTTTCTTTATGATGTCCCATTTGCCGTGTGCAGGTGTGCGGATCACTCGTCCCATACGAACAGGCGCGGTCAAAATAGTAGCACCAGAAAATATAGTATTATAAGGTAGGAAAAATGCATTGGACTTACTAGATTTTTATGGCTATATCTGAGTGTATATTATTATTAGTTGAGAGTTTGTAACAGAAAATCTGTGTTAATTAAATATTATTAAATATAAATATATAAATATATAATAATATTCATAATTTAATTTTATATTTAATTATCTTGTATTTATTTGATTATTTGATTTCTTTGACTTTAATATTTCTACACAAAATCCAAATTTAAATGTTAGTTTAAGGATCAAGCAAGACAGATTATAGGTAATCGCTAGCATAATTCCTTATACTCTTGGCAATAGTTTTAATTAAACAACATTAAAAATATATTTACAATAAATTAAATGATTAAATTATATGTTTACGTTTTTTGTATTTATTTGATTAATATATTTTTTTTTCCTTTAAAATGTTTAGTGCAATAACTAAATTAAAATACCAAAGCTATTGTATTTAAAATCTTACTAATAATAAATATAGAAAAATAAAAATTTAAGAAAAATAAGAAACGCTATTAACCTGGCCCCAACTGTACAAACTTATTTGCGGATTGGAATAAATGCCTGCGTGGGCGTGGGTTTTTGGGACAGTTTGCGAGATGATTTTTCATTGCGCCCTTTTTCGGCTGACTTTTCTCCGGCGTCTGCCATCCGCCGTCTGTTTTGGCCACCGGCGAATAATTTCTTATATCAATCACAATTAATTATGCAAGCTAGCGGAGCGTGTGTGGATCGGTGGGCTTTGCTGTCTAACCTTTAAATGGCAGACGCCCCCGACAGCTCTCCTTATTAGATTGTTCATGCCAAGGTGCGCCGACATCAGCGATAGGGTTGCCATCCCTCCCGGGCACGAGTGTAATTTCACGGTGGCAATAACTGCTGCGGCTTCCGCTGCATATTTACTTGTAAGTATTCTCGGGTAAAGTGTATATATATATAGGGGTTTACCCGGGCTACACTTGAGCGGAATGCGCTGCTCGAGCAGCCCTGCAATTTTGACCAAGGCGGCGAGAACGGAATTTCCATTACGGCGGAAAAGAAAATCCAAATAAAAATGATTTTCAGGGAGTCGAAGCAGGGGATACCTTGATGTAATAATTGCAGGACGACAGACAGCAAGATAACCTCATCTTTAAATCAGTTTCTATTATTAAATATTAAAAATTGATTTTCGGAGAAATGCCAAGAATAATATAGAGCAAGGCATGCCCTAATTTGTAAGTAAAATTTATACCAAGACGGATTGTAACTCAAAGGTTTTTTGTATGTGTATAAAAAGCGTTTCAAACATTAGATTAAAGTCAAACTAAATTTTATATAATATTATATAATATAATAATATAAATATAATATTTTAAAGACCCTGAAATAATAAATAATAATATACCTTCAAAATATGGATTCTTCAATATTTAATTGATTTAAAAAGAAGGTATATTATATTATAATACTTTAAAATATGGATTATCCAATCTATAATTGATTTAAAAAGAAGGTATACTATATATTTTTAATCTTTTATGCACATCTTTTTATATACATTTTTATACAAATTTAAATATTCTTTTGAAAATGTTATTCTATAAAATATATATCATTTTCGTACTGGACTCACTGGACTCCACCTGTGACAAGCACTGTACCTGAGCCAATTACACCCTTGGTACCCAGTGTGTATGCATTATAAAAAAAATACGCGAGGCAGCAGGGAGCGCGTAATGAAGTGAAAATTGTCCTTAAGCATCAATTTGCAGCGACGGCAAGGACGTCAAGGATGTCGATGAGACGAGGAGATCCTGTCGCTGCTGCGGTTGGCGGTGTACCAGGATAATTTGATGCTTGCCGATGCGCGATAAATATAATTTGTTGCACGTCATGTGTATTAACTTTTTGCAGACACTGTCTGTCGCAGATCCCTGGCAGCCAAGAAGGGGGAGCGAAGGTATTCCCATTATGCAGCTATTTACACCCGCCTCGGCGCCATGTGTGTGCTGCTGACCCCGCCCGCAAATTGTAATTAAAATTGCATAGCTAAATTGATTATGTACATAATACAGCCATTTCGCGTACTTTTTTTAGCCCAAAGGGGCGAGTAGCTGTAGTTGGCGGTAAGTAATTTTCCAGCGGGTCGCCAAAGCTTGGCCAAGTAGAAATTTTTAATTAAAAGCAAATGCTTTGAGTTTGACTAAAATTTCTGTATCATGGCCGGAACCCAAAACGCTTGTGGTGCAAGACTGCGGCAGGACTTTGACACTCTCCTTTGACACCGTCCTGTTTTTGTTATTGAGTTCCGTTTTTTTGTGGCCGCCGGCGGAAGCCTTCAATTAAGCAACTGACCGCCAAAAGTTCGCCTCGCCTTGGCGGTTTTGTGTGCAAATCCTCCCTGGCAGTGCAGCGGGATTATGGCTTCCAATCTGGGCAAGATTGCAGTGGGCCAGCGGCTGCCGCAGGTAAGGCAAAAACATAAGCAATTGTTGGATGTCCAACACAATGGCCCCACGTCCTGACTGCCACACACGGTGTCCTGGCACACACGTCATATTCGTTTCCACGCGGAATGCATATTCGCAGCTGGGCAAAAAAACTGAGAGCCAGAGAGCACAACTCTGCATGTTTCAATTTTGAATATGTTGCCCGTTCTTTTTCGCAGCCTTTTCCCCACGGAAACTGACAATGCACTCGCAGAAAAATAGACATAAAATGGAGAGCATGCATCACTGCGCCAGCGGGGAGGGTGCCAGTCCTGGTAATAGACAGGTGAACACGCGCTCTGGGCGGGACGAGGTGGAGACGGCAGGTGGGGATCAATCTGGACACAACTTCATATTTCATATTCGGCTTTTGTTTCTCGTAGAATCAAAGGGTAAATAGAGCAACCTCCCATTTAATTACAGACAAACCGGAGGACAATATACCTGTTATCCGAAACGCTTTGGCAGTTAAGGCGGGTTTAGGCCATGGACAAAGGAATCTAAGGGCTAAGTTGATTGATATTTTTAGAGGAGGGTTTTTAGGGTTAACTTTTAGATATATCTGGAGCTTGGGAGCTCTCAATACATAATCAAAGACCAAGAATATAAAAAGAGTGGAGTATATTTTTCAAGGTTCCAAGAAAACACTTTACCTCAATTTTCGTATTTTTTAAATGCATTTGAATGCCTTTAAATGCCTTGTAACTTTAATTGTTATTTCTTATTTTTATTCTAGTTTTTGGACATGTGAGTTGTCAATGCAGACAAGAATCTAACATTTCTGCTTTTTTGAACCGGAAACTTACAGAAATACAATTGTGTTAATTGCTTTTTTATGGCGTCGACACAAGGCCGGAAACAAATATTGAAATAAACTTATGGGAAACATTCTACGGTAAAAGGACACATCAAAGAATTTCCTTTAAATGAAAGGACATTCGTACAACAATTTGCTGGCAATGTGATTGAAAGAAATTCATGGGAAACTGAATGTATTTAAATTAGAATTGGAGTTTTATTGTTTTCCTGACAGCCTTTTAGTTTGAATTTGTGTCCCCTTTAGGGTTTTCCAATTACCATCATCTTCCTGTGTTTGTGTCAGCATGTGACCGAATATTAAATAAGTGTGAGTGTGTTTTCAATAACAAGCGAGTGACTGGGCTTTTCATAATTGAATTGCGAGCATAAATTGGCATTTAATTAATAAAGCAAATGCAATTTCTGGCACCCCCGGTAGCCGACAGTCCCCGAAAATAACAAAATTGCCCCAAATAAACACCAACTGTGTCCTGTCTGGCGGACAAATTACCATTCGCCTTCCTGACAGGACATAATCTGTGGGGAAGGGTTCGGTTCGTCGAGAATAATCAAAGCGGTCGGTGAATGTGTCACCTGTGCGGAGAGTCGCCTTCTCCTGCGAGTGGACACACACGAGGCACACACATCGCAATAAGCCAAAGGCAAAAGGCGAAAGGCAGTGCGCCGGCAGGACCAGAAGCCAGAAATAGCCACGCCGGCAGTGGCTAAAATATCCTCATCCCAGAACAAGGCAGCCAGCGGCAAATTGAGGCATACGAGCAGTTCAAATAAACACACATAGAGACAAAAATGTATATTTTGTGGGCGTCGAAATTAAAGATTATGGCAGGTGTGTTCTTGAATTTTCTCTTCATGAAGAGAGATAGTAATACCCAGAAAATAAGGTCTGGTATATATTGTAAAGCATAAATATTAATTTATATAAATACATAAGCAAAAATTAAGCTATGTTTCATATTCCTATATGAGAGAGGTAACTAAAGCTAAATTTAGAATTTAAAAGATAAGCTGTATTTTATATTCATTTATAAGAGAAGTAACTAAGGTCTTAAGGCCATATATTTAGAAATTAAAGGCTAACAATCAATGGAAATAAATTAGAAAATATTGTAATATATAATTGGGAACATTAATTTGTGGAACATTTCATGCAAATGTAGTTTCATTATTAAGATATTAATTTTATATATAATTAATAAAATATCATGCATTCCTATAAGAGATAACCTTTCAGGAAATCTCCAGCCTTCCTCCTGCATTTATCTCAACGAATCTTATTCGAATATTTTCCCTCTCTGTACCTTCGTTTCTATTAGTGCCTGGAAATGTCATTAGAAGGGGAGTAAATATACGTTAGCACCTGATGTGCTGGCTTAACTTTGTTAATATGCTGGCAGACTGCACAGTGAAAGGGAATTCGCAAAGGGGATCAGCGCATAAATGCACAGACCAACGGCAGGGCCAAGGACCAAGGACTGGCGTATTGGACAGCGTGCTTAGTGGCCAGCGGAAGTTCACCACGAGTCCTGCCCAGGGGCTCACCGACATTACCCCGGCTGGATGGGTGACTGGTCCAAGTCCATGGCAATGACATTTACTATACACTTCAGCTCACTTGCTGCTCGACTGAATGATTGATGCCTTTTATTCGTTTTCACAATTTGCGCAAAAACTTGATTTTCAAATCACATTCGTTAAAATCCCAGAGCGGCATCCGGGGCCAGGACGATTCAATGGGTAGGGGCATTAGGATGGGGCAGGGCACGAGTGCGGGGAATACGACTGGCAGCGATGGGAATTGGACGGAATGCAGACATTAATGTCAGAGCCAACATTATGCCATGCCCGGTGCCTCGTGTCATGTGACAAATTTGGAATTGACAAAATACCCGTAGCACTGTTCACCCCGAGAGAGCGCAGGATAATCGACATTTTTTCCACCGATTTCCCCCCTTTGTTCTATGTTTTTTTTTGCTTTTTGCTGTCCTGACTGCCGGGCTTCAGTTGTCATAATTGAGTTTTGCGATGTCCTCAATTGGAATGCCAGTGTCTGGCAAAAAAAATTGAGTTCCATCGGCTACTTAAACCCACCCAAAACACACACTCCACACACACACACACATTGCGGGACAGGGACAAATCGAAATTGAAAATGAAAATTTAATTAAATTTTGATATCCGTTTTGGCCATAAATGAGTTCAGCTGTAATTTCGACAGCCAGTCGTTGTTGGTGGTCGAGGGAGATGAGACCCGATCTCTGTGGGGTCACATTAAAACTTGATTTCAATTGAAAATTCAAATGGGTTTGCGAGGAGGAGGGACCGAAGTGCAACCGACCAGATACATTGATACAGGGCCAATATGCTCGACTGGGATGACTTTGCCAGGACACACACAGCACACAGCATCCTTTGAGATTAGCCCCGGCAGATTGCAGGAGTTGCTTTCATACTTTGACGTGGAGTATCCTTCCTGACATTCGATTAGGTTGTCCCATCAAGGCAGCCACTCCTACTTGGGTGCCAGCTCATTTTGCCCATAACTTTTACTTTCCCTGGATCTTGTCAAGTGCAGCAGCAGATGCACTAATTTAAATTTATACTTCTAAACGGTCTCTCTCCGTTCTGGCCAGTTTTGATATATGGTGGTCAGCTATGGGTTCTTTCGGGCAGTCTTCGGAGACCGATTAACATAAATAATTAGATTTGGGTCAAGTCGGGCGGCAATAACGTGGTCAAAACAACAATAGCCTGGCCAACCAACTGAACACTTTCGGCTTAATAGTGCAGCGGCTTATTCCGACCTCAAAACACATATGCACACGTGTCCAGAACAATACGTTTTCCATGAAATTAGCTTTTGGCATAAATCTTTCGTAAATATTGCGGGGGAAAGAGGAGGCCTACTGCCGAGGAACCTGGCTACACTGAGGGAAAGAAATGCTTATGAATTCCATTATTATATTTTATTTTTTTTATTTTTTAATACATATTTTCTGGCCAAACCTTTAGAACTTTTAAATCTATGTTATAGAGAGTTCTATATTTAATTCGTAGCTTACTTAAGTTATTAAGAACCAATTCAGACTTAAACCTAGAAAAGTCAAGACTAAGATAACCTTTTAAAGTACTTTCTTTTATAGAAATTATCTCTCTTAATCTAATCATTACTTTTCCTACACCTTTGCCTTACTTTTGGGGTAAATTCCTTAAATTCTTTTTTATTTTCTCTGCATATGGGGACCAGGTGTGTGCTTCGTGTGTGTGTGTGAGTTAAGTAGCCGTAGTTTACACGCCTGTAGCCCAGTCCTCCATATTTCTTTTGCCCGTGTGTGTGTGTGAGTGTGTGGGTGAGTGTGTGGGAGAGTGTGTGGCCTGCGGTTGTTGCGGCTGCAGCAGACCCCTGACCCCACCATCCACCGCCCACCCACCTGACCACCGCCCAGATATCGCCTGGCAACGAAATTAATCTCGTAAAATGTGCCAAAGTAAAAATGCAAAAATAAAAAAAAATAAGTGAAGCTAAAGAAACAAGGGAAACAAAGGAAGTGTAACTATGACGCCCCAAGACCCCCAAAGTCAGGCCGAAAACCACCCTACTATCGGCCTCTTCCTCCACATATGTCACGGCAAAGTTTCGTATGCTGCTGCTCATGTAATTTATCAGTAAATTAAGCAATTTATTTTATTTATTCCATTACGTAAATCATGCAATTTGGCCCGATTTCATCATAGGTCGAGGCGAGAGCGAAGGCGCAGGCGAAGCCAGCAATTTTCTGCCAACGGCAGCGATTTCTGCCCAGGATTTACATGCCGTTCAGCCTGGAAGCTCCAAGTTGTTTTTACCTACACGCTTTGGTAATTTTATTAAAATCACTTCGAGTGGCTGTGCCGGGAGATGGAATTCGCTATTCGGGGACTCCGGCACGCAGTGCGCCCATAAAACCAAGCATAATGGGCACAAACTCAAGCACAAGGGCCCAAACCAAAGACCAGGCCCAGACCCTAGACCCCAAGCCCAACCCAAACCCATTGGATATCCGCCCACGTACGCATATGCGTCAAAACTTGGCTACAAAATGTATGAATCTAATAAACAAAAGCCGTATATTATTAGCTGCGGATTTGTTTGCCGTCGCCCCCGTCGCCATCCAAAATCTTTCCCCCTTTTTGGCAACGAAGGAGTTACTCCTAGCTACACTTATGAGCCGGATCATGGGGATGCTCCCGACTTGGCTTGTGGCTGTGGCCAACAGCGGGATGCTCTGTGGCCGCAGCACTCCCACTCCTACTTGGTCATTTCCCTACTTGGCTTCTGCCGCTGTTCAACATGGCACAAATTATGTTAGTCGGCAATCTCTGAGGATTGACTATGCATGAAGCGAAATCTCGAAAGTCGGGGAACTCACACACGGAAATGTTATCATAACTTATGGCTAAAGTTTTTCCAGGCATTAGTTTGTAGGAAATACACTGAAGCAAGTCTATGTTAAGCATCGGAAATAACCAAGAGATTTTTCAATTTTATATTGGTGATTTGTTATTTATATATATTTTATGTTATGTTCAATACTCTTACTATAATATAATAATATCCACCAATCACCCATCATTAACTTAAATATAATAATTATTTTTAGAGCAACACTTATAGTCCCCTCACTTTCTCTCACTGTATCGGTCGACGCCTATCAACAAGCAGGCATCATTGCCATTTAAATACACACATCTCGCCTGCGCAATTTGCTGTAGATTGTATTAAATTTTGTTGCCGGAATGCCGAACTAGCTGCAGCAACAACTACAACAGTGCGTCACATTCGCATAGCCCCATTCCAGCTCCGGATTGGCAAGGAGGAGGACGCAGGAAGTGTTGGCCTTTGTATGCTGCCTCTAATGTACAGACTAATGGAGCAGCAACGGAGGAAAGGTGGACAGCTTGCCGGATTCTCCGTGTGGTGCGGAGCCCGAGCTCTCACACCAACGGCTGTGGTACACGTACTCACGATTAGAGGGGATAGACAGGTAAGGCGCGCACCTGAGAGATGCACTGGGAAAAATATAGTTCTTAGAGAGTGATATTTTGTGGGAAATCGAAAATCAAAGCATAGTGGCATATTCTTAGTTAACCTTTGGATAGATAAGCTCCTGCTATTTAACCTGCTGCCTAATAAACTTAGGCTAGGTAACCTCATACAAGTTATCATTTTTTTAGTTAACCTTATGTTTGTTATCCTCCTGCTAGTTAAGCTCTAGCTAGTTATCATCCTTATAGATAACGTTTTGCTTGCTATCTTCCTACTAATTATCCTCCTGCTAGGTAACCTCCTGCTAGTTATCATCCTTTTAGTTAACCTTTTGCTTGTTATCCTCCTGCTAGTTATCATCCTTAAAGATAGCCTTTTGCTTGTTAAGCTCAAGCTAGTTAGCATCCTTATAGATAACCATTAGCTAGTTATCCTCCTGCTAGTTATCCTTCTGCTAGGTAACCTCCTGTTAGTTATCATACTTTAAGTTGCTAGTAAACCATCTGCTAGACAATCTTATGCGTGTTTTGGAATTTGTTCCTTTCTAAATTTCAAGCCCTACCCTAAGGAATTTAAATATATATTCTTTAGATATATTACATTTATATTATTTATAATATATTTCTTTAATATTTACCGCTTTTATTAAACTAACTGTTAGGTAAACAAGCAAGAAGTCGCAGAAAGACTTTCTTTGAAGTGAGATTCAATTTTTCGCAACAGTGCAGGTCGGGGGGTTAGGAGTTTTCGAATCGGACTCGGACACGGTCTATGGTTATAGGAGTCAGGAGGAAAGACCGGGATCAGGAGGTCCTGCACACTCAGTCAGCGGTGCGCACAAATACAAGCGCGCAAACAATGAAACGAAATTTTTGCGCCACGGCATCCTTAAGGCGCAATGTAATTTCCTGTGACAAAATACAAAGCTCCAGCACACAGCGATGTCGGGTACACAGAGTGGAATAAATTCGCCATCCTGCGAAACTTGACTAAAGGATTTCGGCGCGGCGTCTCACTCGCTCTGTCTCCCTGAGTGTTTGCCGGCTTGTGTGTGTTTGCGGGGCAGGACATACCGGTGACTTCGATACGTGCAGCGAGCGGGAGGGAGGGAGGTAGGGAGGATTCAGGTCAAGGCTTTAACTTCTCACACTTTCCTTGATCCTGGCTAGAGTCGTTTGCCATTTGATGAGCAGCCAACAAAAGCGCTACACAAATAGTCCTCGTAGCCAAAGAAATTTCAAACTGGCAAAAATAAATCGAAACTCGAACTTTATTCCCCGGGATTTGGGCTTCCCTTACTTTCGGTGGGATCAGATGGCAGGACATTTGTCGTGACACGGCCAGGGATTCCGTTTGATTTCTCAAGTGTAAACTGCGAGGGCTTCTCGTTCTTGTCCGTCGCCCCAAAATATCAATATGCCCGGCCACGACTCGCCTCGGCATCAGCCGTAATTGAATGGAGCCGGGTGGCAGGTGGCAGGTGGCAGGTGGTAGGTGGCAGATGCCAGCTGGCAGCTGGAAGCCCCTCACCAGGCAGGAACCCATCCTGCAAGGCTGCTTCCTTGCTGGCAAATGCATCGAAATCATCAGCGCAAATAGGGCAAACAACCTGTTTAGGCATTCCATAGACGCACCGAGGCTGGACATAGTCCGCACAGGATCCGCATCTGCATGGCGTCCTGATTTACCCAATTGTTGCCTGATTGACGGGCACATCCAGTGCACTTGCCCTGTGGTCCTTGGGTGTGGTTTCCATATCCAATTTAATGGGCTTCTCTCTCTGGGCCCCTCACAATTCTACCTAATGTGGTGTGGCTGTGCGGGAAAATACAGCCCATCCTCAGATCCCCAAGGCAGATGCTCCGCATATCCTGTTTCTGACAGCTCTTCATTGATGCTGTCGGAGCGCGGGGAAAATATTGCAAAATATTTACAAACTATGAAGCGGAAAACCTAACCACCCGGAGTTATACATGGAAAAGACAGTGCAATCATTATCACACATCGTGGAAACTTAACAATGATTAGAATTCTTAGGAAATCGAATGAAATTTAAACATTTATGTGAGGAAAAATATTGATTTCATATATCTAAAGAGGAAAATACAAGAGAAAGGCAGGACTTTGTTTTATAAATTCTGGCATATTTTCCAGTTGCGTGAAAAGTGATATTTAAAAGGATTACATCGATTTCTGGTACACATTTATAGTTATTAGTTATTATTATTTACTTTACATTTTCCGCTGTTCCTTCTGTGCACTGTGCACTCTAGTTCGAAGAACTTCACACTGATTTCCTCAGTGTATATAGCTCTGAATTCACTCACATAGACCAGGACAAAGTCGAGGACAAAGTCCAGAAAAAGCCGGACAGGCTCTCATCTCCTCTCAAAACCATGGTGATCCATGCATAACTTGGCCTGCCAGAGTATGGGCCTTCTGAAGGACGAGTCCTGCTGAGAGGCAGATGATGCTGGCAAATGGACAATTGACAGGAGCGCTCTCTAATCCAAATTCCTGGCAGCGTTTTGTTTGCCAGGCACAATATGGGACCCTTGTTTGTGTCATTAACGCTTCAATTCGAGTGGCCTTCGGCCCGCTCAGACACATTGTGGGCACGGGCGAAGGTCGAATGCGAAATTCCATTTCGATTCCGGGGGGCAGACTCCCCCGAGCCATATATAGATAATCTGACTTTTATCCAGATTACGCTTGTGTAAAGCAGCAGTCCAAACCCCATAAAGGACACCATATAGCAACAAACAAGCCGGCCAACAAAAGGCATTCGGTTGACAACATATTTCGGATTTGTTAAACCGTTCCACAAATTTGTTTTCAATAACCTTAATGGCTTTGTCGTTAAGCTTTTCGGACAAAAGATATTCAAAAATATACACAGCTAATCTCAGGCAAAACTAGTTTTTATTAACAAAATAAGCTGGGATTTTGTTTTGGGAAAGCATTTTAATGCAATACATGCTGTAATCATAAAAGCGGGTGAAGTCGTCCTAATTTAATAAATACATAATGCAGAATTTTTGGTAAATGTTTACATTTGCAAAAGCTATAGATATCTGCAAAGAACATCGCGGCTTATCGCCGCTGCGTTTAGAACATCCGGCTAGGAACAAACTCATATATCCCGTGACCGTTTTGTGTTTTTGGCCTTTGGCTCGTTTGTGTATGGCTGGCGCTGTTGCTTCATTATTTTGTTTGTTAACCCACTATCGCCCACCGAGGCACCTGGACGCTCCGCTTTCTCTGCCCTCTTCCCCGTTTTTCCCGCAGCTTTCCGCGCTTTTCCGCGCTTTTCTGCTGTTTTCTATTTCTATGCATTCATGCATAATGGCTGGCAAACGTTTACAATGGCAACAGCATGGATTTCCGCACGTTACCATTTGCGGTCCATTTGCGGCGGGCTATGGGCGGCAGTGGGTTAAGGCTAGTGGGTGGTCCATGGGTCACCGTGGCGCTGTTAGCATGATTGAAAAACGTGCCCCCTTCATTTCCTCTTCCTGTCGATCCCCCGCTCGCATCCGCCCCCTAAACCCTCCTCCTCATGAAAGTTAAAATTCTATAGCATTCGCCGTCATTGTCGAGATTCACAGTTGTTGTTGCTGCTGCTGCTGCTGCTGCTGCGGGGACTTCCCCTGCCCTGGCCGTGGTGGCTGTCTCTGGCCTTTACAATTACGTAATTTATTTTAACTGTGTCAAATCCACGCCGATCGACAGCGATTATGCTGGCAAATTGCAACAATTCCTTTTGCCAGTCCCACGCGCAATTTGTAAATGTCGCCGGCATCCGTCTTTGTCTCAGTGCCTGCACAGTGAGAAATTCCAGGTAGAGGCACTTTTTATATAAAAGAAAGATTTATTTCTAGTCCTTAAGTGAGTGAGGATTTTTTAAGAATAATTGGCATTAGAGTTCTGTTCCCAAAGAGGTTTGTATCTTTGTATATCATAGTGTTTTATTTGTATTTAAATTGTAATATATTTATTATATTATATATGACCATATATTAAATATGTTAGAGAGTTATTTATTATATTATATATTATTATATATAAAATATGTTAGAGAGTGGAATTTAATTTCTTAATTTATTCCCAGTGTCCTGGCCCGTTTCTGTCTCTGCGTAATGGAGCGCGGCGGCGGCAAGGAAGCCTGGGGAGGAAAATCCTTTCCCGGGAGCCTGGAACTTGGAGCTCAGTCTGGCTGGCAGTCACTTAACTGCAATTAACCGCAGTGTGCTAATTAATTTGCTCATAATTGATGCGATTATGTGCCACGGACCCGCTACAAAACATCCCACCCTCGATCCCACGGGTCACATCGCAACTTCGGCCGAAATTGGGCCATTTCGAGCTGAGTTTGCCCCTCGCCGAGCTGCACTTTTGCGGTGGTCCTGGTGGAAATCAGGCGAACTAAGCTCAGTTCCTGCACAATTTATTAAGGGCTTCTCGGTCCGGTCTGGTCAATTGTGAAAGAGTCACGGGCATCGCATCGCATCCTGCATGCAGGCGGAAATGAGCTGAAATTGCAATCGGAAGCCCGGATCGGGGCTCTGTTCGCTTTCAGTGGGTCAAGGCGGTCCAGGGCCACTGTAGTGGTTTGCTGGTCATTTGGTCATCTGGACTGGTGTCGTCCACTGCTGGTCAACGGTGGATCTGCCCCGGGGCCAGAACCATTTTGACTTCATAAAATGTCCCGCTGGGCAACGCCCTGTCACGGATCCATGTATTCAGATGCAAAATTTAAACGCTGCCGGCGCATTTGAACAATCTACCACACCGGGAAAAAATCTACTTCTTAAATTCAAAATAAGAAAATCTAGGGAACTGCAGTTTGATTAAATATTTAAGGGATACAATGGATTTCTGATCAAAAGAATGTTAAATAGGACTATGGGCCAAGTTTGTTGCTCCACATTTTTTTGATGTTTATATATTCTATATATAAACCTAAAAAAGAGTTGAACTCTGAAGGGTGATATAACTGCCACTACTATCGCTATAAATATTGAGTGGGGATCATAATTTATGGTTGTATATATTTTAAAATATGCTAGCTTAATAAAATAAAAGAAATATATAATTTACTTAGTAATGTTTAGCCACACAGAAATCGAAATCTTTTTTACTATTGTCAAGTGAACTAATGACCTCCAGTTAGCTTAAATATTAGTTAAGTTTACTTTACATTCCTGCTGTTGCAATTAAGGAATCTTCCAATTAAAAAATACTTGACATGGTGATTATTTTGTTTCGGAATGTCCACTCAAATAGGATTTCTGTGTGTGCATCGGAGCCAGGAACGCAACTGGAGATACAAAAAGGGCAACGCGTTGGACGGCTGTCGGGTTCGTTTGTCAGTTAATGCGAGAGCGCTCTCATACAAATAGCATTTCATGGGCGGGGCACTCGAGTATTTGGCCAGAGAACGGCAACAATTTTCGGGGCCCTCCATTTGGCTTATTCGGATTTTGGATTTGGGGGCTGGTAGCTGGTAGCCATGGCTGTGGAGAGGTAAAAGTGGGTACTTACCATTTAGGACATGCACACGCACACTGGCAACATCTGCATTGGAGGGCGCACAGGAATATTTGCCCGAATCGGCCAGATCTGCATTCTGGATGAGCAGAAATGAGGTTGTCACATCGCCCTTTTCGGTAATTACCGACACGCCGCCTCTTGATGAATCATAATTAATGACCTGCAAGTGGAGGAGGAGTCAGGGGGAAGTCGTGAGTACATCTCGCATCCACAATAATGTCAAAACAATGAGCGGGGACAGCGGGTACCTTGTTGCGACGGCTGTTGTTTGCCCCCGAAATTTTCTAATGTTTTTCTGCCTGCCTTAAAGTCAGTAATGAATATTCAATAAATTTTGTGAAAATTACGTTGATTTCTGGAGTGTAACGATCTTAAAAATGCTAAATAATATAAGGTGTTTGGCTGCATAAGAGACTCAGTAACTGCTATTGAAGTTCTACTTTTCCCATGTCCATACTTGCTATTCATTCCATATAAATTGTAATATTTAGAAAATTAAATAAAAGCTTAAATGATATTTAATAGCTGTGTGTAAAAGATACTTTTCAATTGCAAAATAATTGGAGCTGTAAGAAAATACCAGCGACTTGACAACAGCTGCCATTGACTGACACCCGTGGAAATTGTGATTTTAATTGGAATTTGATGACTGTGTGTTCGTGATTAAGTTAACTCTCGACATCAAAGATCGCGTGAACTTCCATGCAAATGTATATGGGAGCAGGAGCCGAAGCCAGAGCAGGAGCAGGAGCAGGAGCCAGAGCCCAGGAGGAGGCTCCTCCTCATTATGGTTATTACTTGCCAAAGCCATCCCGTTTATCGATCTGTGCTCGATGGCAGGATAGGATGGAGCTCCTGTCAAGGACTGCCGCTAACAGCAGCTGAATGCATATTAAGTCGCCCCCCTGGCTGACAAAAACAAATACCGGCATAATTTGCCAATACAGCAGCAGAGGGCTGAAAGCCGAGGGTGCAAAGTTCAGGATTCTCCGGCAAGGAGCTGACAGAGAATTGATATTAACACATAATGCCGCTGACGGGGCAAAGACTTTGACTGAAGGACTAAAGCCAAAGCTAAAACAAGGCAAAAAAAAAAAGAGAAAGGCTAGAAACAACTGCGGAAATGAGATGGCCCACAACCCTTGGGCCAAGTAGCTTCGGGGCCAACTGTCTGGCGCATAATTTGCCTTCTAATCCCAACTAATCGACAACATTTGCGATACTATGAGGAATGAAAGAAAAGTTAGCGTCACTGCTAATGATGACGATGGCGGAATAGATATAGACATAAAGAACTACAGCAGGAAATTGGGTAAAACGAGTCCTTTATACCGATTAGGGAAATGATTTGATTGGACAATTGCCTTGCTATTGTGATTGGGAACTTATTAGAATGTTAAAGGTTAAATGGAGTAGGTACTGCCTTGAGTTTCGAGGTTTCTTGAGCCACTATTCTTACTTTTTTAATATAAAATTAAGTTTTAATATATATTCACTCCGTTCCCTTTAGTTATACATTCAACACACCCTCACTTCACTGGGTATCAGTCGTGAAAACAATGAAATGACACAAACTTTGTAGCAGAAACTTTTGTCAAGTGAAAAGTTTGCCTATCAGTCGGCACACGATATCCGTGGCCCCATTACTGCTGACTCCGGCATAAATATCATATTTGTATTATAATATTTTGCCCTCCGGTGCAAATTAGTTAATGAGTGGGCGACAGGCGAAAAGTGGAAAAATGGAAATGGGCGTGCCGGGGGGCGAAAAATTAATGCGAGACTGCAGTTTGCCATTTGACGAATTGAAAAAACATTTTGCCACAGACAGAGATTAAAAATTCATGGCGTGCCGTTTGCAATTTTCATGACAACTGCAGCTGGCTCAGTTCGGCTCATCCTGACTTCCCCAATCGGGGCATCCGATTGGATGGGCAATGTGGCAGGAGCAGCAGGAGCAGCAGGCGCAAAACGAAACAATAATATCCTGCTGGGTATAACAATGGCAAAAAGTAAATAAAATATTTGTGTAAAATGTTTGTAGCTCATTGGAAATGCGCATATATCCGATTTATGTGGCACTTCTCAACACAATAATCGCCCGCATATTTCGGGCATAAAAAGCAAACAAACCGAGGCCGTAAAAGTCCACAGTACATAAAACATAAGTAAAAATAAGAAGAGAATCCTCCTCCTCCACGAGTGATTTGAAAATCCACTTGGATACTGGAGTGTACCTCCTATACAACCTGGCTATAAGCCGATGCCTGATGGTCGAGTGGCAGGTGGATGGAAAAATGCCAAATATTTCACGGAATTAGTCCCATATGCCACGTGTCCTGTCGACTCGTGTCCTGACCTCAGGAGCGGCAAGGCGAAGGTATGCAACACGTTAATTACAATTAGCGAGCGGAAGTGCGAGGAAAAAGTGCTGCATACATTTCAGCTGCGGTGCAAGTGGAAGTGCATCAACTGGGTTTATCCATCCATTAAACTAATTAACAGCAAATTTGCATGGATCGTAAATAATCCCTGTGCACAGGGCACGAGGCACGGCGCTGGCATGGAGCGGTGGTGGAACGAAGGACGGCGGGACAGGGCAGGACAGGACTTTACAAAGCCTGCAGCAAGGACGCGTTAAGGCTCCTGCGGCGCCACACGAACACACGGACAGGTGGGCCAGAGCTGCTAGGATTTTAATTAGAAAATTCCAGGAATGCATTAAAATACGCCAAGTGGCGGAGTGGCCAAGTGGCCAAGTGGCGAGCTGGCAACAAGAAGTGAGCAGCCGGAGCCGGAGCCGGATTTGTGTGAGCAGCATTTAACACGTTGCCATCCTTCGGCATCCTTTTTTCATTCCGCATTTTTTGTTGATATTTTGTTTGGCTTTAGCATTGCAATTAGCGTGCAACTGTTGCGGATTCGGGCGCACTTAGCCCTTGCCACTCTGCAATTAGCCCGCCAGCCGTTGATGCTGCTTAACTTGGCTAAGACAACAGGGCTAATTGGCAGCTGGAACCGGAGCTGGAGCCGAAGGACAACTAAGCTCTGCACCGAATAATCCCGATACGAATATTCTCTTTTTGCCTGGCCCCTTCCCCCGTCGGTAATTTAAACATAACCTGCTCACCAAGCGCCATTGACCCAGATCCACCCTCCCCTCCATCGCATTTGCATTTGCACGTGTGAAGGACGCGGACGCGGACGCGGACACGCGGGCGCGTTGATTCACTCATTAAAATAACAACAGCTGACGTTTAAATACCGCTGACGTTGACGTTGAGAGAGGGCGACAAATCTGATGAGGGTTTCGCGGGAATCGGACAAGGATGTGATGGAGTCGAGGGGAAATATATCTTCTCCTGACACCCGGTGGCATCGAAGCATCGAAGTTTCGACAAGGGCTTCACATATCATTGTTACAGCGAATAAAAGCTGACTAGAGAGCAATTAGAGAAGTTTAGGGGGGGCTAGAAGCCAAGTTAGTGGGGATGACTCTCCAACTGATGCCATTCAAACTCCAGTTGGATTTACCTTCAATTGGAAATAAAACAATATTCTTTATGGCTTGAAACTTAAACTTAAAGTAACATAATTCAAGCAAGCAAAATAAAATAGAAATAATTATAAATTTAACATCAGTTAACTTAAATAAAAGTTCTAAAAAATATTTAGTTTTAGCTGTAACTTTTTCACCCAAAATGTAAGTGATGATAAGAGACTGTTACCAAGTTATACCAATTATTTAGCCATAAACCACCGAATAGTTCAGCGTAAGGTGTACTGTCAGTGAAAGTCTCCTCAAAGGCTCTGAAAGGGAATGTAACAATAAACTTTAATTACCTCCTCGTGATGATACCAGAAGATGTAGGCCGGCGGCTCGGGGCTGAACTTTACAGTGCAAGTGAGATTTATGGTGCTGCCTTTATCAACGTGAAGGTCAGGACCTCCCAGGATGGTGGCCGTTGGCACTGGAGACACCGCACCGAAAAAGATAGAGAAAGGCGAGCAAAAGTAAGTGCATGAAAAAGCGTTGTTTTCTGGGGGGACAGCAAAAAAATGAAAGGACCCTGGTGATGACGATGGGCAGGAGCAGGAGCAGGAGTCGCCTAGGTGGGAGCTGCCTGGCTGGTTGGCTGCCACTGTAGAATAATAAAGTACGAGATAAAATGGAATTATTGTCGTATAAAAAGCAAGTCCTCGGCGTTCCATCGACATCGCCATCGCCATCGCCATCGCAATTCCTTGGCCGTGCGTGTTGCTCACTCGTTTGCTGTGTGTAATTTATTTGTTCAACAACTTCGTTTTTCTCCTCTTTTTTTTCTTATTTTTTCACTCATCTGCCGCTCGAGGAGTGGCCTTTGTTATTTGCGACAACAAATGGTTGATTTTTTATGAAGCCCCGGCTCAAGCCGAAACCGAACCCGAATCGTTATTGGAGTGGGATTCCTTGCTGGATTGGGAGTCAGAGTGGAGCTACCCGATACTCACCGACTACATTCAGGCGGACGAAGTAACTGCGCACCGGCTGCGTCGATATCTGGCACTCGTACATGCCCGCGTCCCGCTTCTGGGCCCACTTTATCTGGAGCGTCCAGTCCTCGGTGTCCTGGTGGTGAGTGGCCTGGAAGCGCTGGTCGGAGGTGTAGGTGTACGAGCCCACGGTCAGTATGTGGATGTCGCGGTGACGGATCCAGGAAACCTGCAAAGGGATAACGCCCACGAAACCGTCAACTCGGGTAAAACAATGGCAAACACGTGTGCTTCCACAAATGGCTAAATTGAAAAGATTGCAGTTAGTAGGTAGGTGCTTCTGGGAATTTATCAATCAATTTTCAGTTTAGTCAGAGTTTTTGGTACACTTATTAGAGGGAAATTTAATTTATTTTAGTTTATTATTTACTAAATAGTTAGTCCTATATCCTTACACCTTTTTACACCTCAACTGTGGCTGGGAAACCTTTTTTAGATACCCCTGATTACCCTTTTCCTTTCTAATTCAATTAGCCAAGTGGCATTAAAAGTTCTGCAAATATTTTAAGCCCCGTGAAATCACACCATTAATCTTCGCTGCTCCTTGAGCCAACCGGCTGGTTGTCCCATTAAAAAGGCTGCAATTGAAAACGAATTGCCGGCGGAGTGCCATCAAAATCGAATAAAATACGGAGATTAAGCTGCGTTGCAGCGTAAAGGGTGTGGCGATAAAAAAGTTTTTGCATCTTTTCGGCATGAATTTTGCCGCCGCCCGGGCGAACGTGACGTATGAGCAATGTGTGACGCACTTGCCGAGTTTGCAGTCGAGAACTTAGGGCTTGAGCCTGGCAAATCTCAGCGGAATTACCGGGAAGCTGTTGCTGCTGCTGGAGCTACACACTGATCGTGCTCGAGCTGTTTTGGCTTTGCTTAATTATCGCAAAGTTTTTAAGTAGTTTGCGGTGCGCAGAGATAACTTTGTAAGCTCCGGCTGGCTGGGGCTGGCTGGGCTGGCTCGTGTAAACTTATTAAGTCAAATGTAAATGCAAAATTATCGCACTTGACAGGCAAGAGAGGGCCCACATCCGCCCACACACGGGCTGCGCACTCACACTATTACCTTATCTCTCTCTGAAAGAAAGGAGCGCCCACAATGATGCGTGCGTGCGTTTAATTATACGAAATGTTGCTGCATACTTTCGAGGGCCTCGAACAATAGAGGGGGCTGGCTGGAGAATGGTCTCTGCTTTTCAGGCTTAGTTCAGTTTGTGCATTAAGAGTGCATAAAAGTGAGAAAAACATGGCCCTCTCGCACTTTTGACAACTCGCACAACACTCACCACACCATACACACATTTGCAGCGACAACGCTGCCATTAAACAAACATTTTACGCAACAAATTAAAGCGTAATTAACAAGTGCACGCTGCGCTGCATGCGGTGCTGTTATGGAGCCACGCCCCCCAAACCTCAGCCCGCCCCAAAGGCGGTTGGTTTCATATTAGCAGCAACGCCTCCACAATATGAACAGCAATGTTACACAGGCGGAAAATATGTCACCGAATCAATTAGAAATTATATTATTTACTTGGGAAAATTCCAGTCTCTAAATCGTAAAAAACTATTCGAAATCAGTTATTAAAGGAAGGCACAGGAGGTCTCTAAATTTGTTAATTAAAATCTACTTAAATATACATAGAAGTTTCTTTTAGTTTAATATTATATATATATTATTTCATGAATATCTACCTCTTTTATATTTAATATATTTGAACTAGTATATATTTTAGTTTTATATCTAATAGCAATATTTCTCTCTGTGTACGCCAGAAACAGCAACAGCTATACAAGCAGCAGGCAACAACAGCTCGACATTCCGCTTCAAGTTGCAAGTCGAGCTCGGTTCGGGGAGCCTGTGAACTGCCAGGGAGGGTAGGGGGTTCTAGGGTGGTCTAGGGTGGCCCAGGATGGTCTAGGTTGCTCTAGGGTGCTGCACTGTGGCGGGTAAACTTTTGGGTCCGTGCAACTCGGACTGTGCGCCAAGTGCTGTTGACGCGTGCGGCGAGAGCAATTTCATGAAATTGTTTAAATAATTTCGCGCTCAAATGCAATTGAGAGTGCTGTGCAGAGGGGACCGCGGGGTGTGGTGGACTCAAAAAGGCGCGCCCACTTAAGGTTGAACAGTTGATGTATATGTTAGCCCCGCCAGGAGTGAGTATGTGTGTGTGAGCGAGTGAGTTTGGACTGCCACTCGTGGTCCCTTCTTTGTTTGGCAAGAAATTAAAAGTTGCGCCTGCAAGCGGCATCCTGCAACGCCATCCGCATCCGCATACCCGGTTCGCTCCATAGTTCAGCTTGGGTCCTGCCAGCAGGATCCACTTCCTGGTGCCGCATTTGTGTCAAGTACTCGCGAGCGTGTTGAAAGTTTGTTGGTTTTTGGCATCGCATCCCATCGCATCGTATTTTCCCCGCAGCCAAAGGAAAATGAGAAATGGCGGGCATCTATATGCAAATTTTCCGGGGCGCGAATAAGGAAAAATCCCCTGGGGGCAGACGTGTGTGGCCCACTCATTAATCGCCTGGCACTGCCGTTTGCCTAATTATTCATAAACCCAACTGACTGGCATATTAAAAAAGTTGAGCCTCCGTCACCTTTGACAATTATACATTTCATTAAGCCCATTTAAAGGCTGGCAGGGGGTTCTACCCATCTGCTCCTAATTAAAAGCTACAAAACGCTTCGGAAACTGAAGACCCTGAACTTGTACAGAGGAAAAAATTACATCAACTTATGTTACTTTGATTGCACCTTAAGAGTTTCTTCCTTTAAGGTGAAGAATTAATATTTATTATACATATTTTACCACAAAAATATTGCATTTATAATAGCTAAATGGGAAATCTTTATTATTCCTGCCCCTTGTGCATATGAAAATTATTTGTGAATTTTTATGCTGTTTGTGACAGCAGGATGCTCCGGGGATTAGCTCAAGGAGCAGGCAGAAAGGAGAATGGAGCAGCAGGTTGCCTACGGCCGACCTTTGTCTTGTGACCCCGCCAAACGGGGGAAGACAGCAATTAAAGCAGATAAACAAAGGAAACAATTGCTAAACAACAACAGCAGCAGGGGAAGCAAAAAAAAAGAGGAATTGCTAAATTTCCAGAAGACAAAAAACAACTTAGAGCCAACTTGAAAGTCGCCCTACCGCAAAAGGAAAATAATTGGTGAGGCGGGGCGCAGAACTAATTAAAAATTTCGCCGTCATGCCAGGGGAATTACATTTTGGTCTACGCGTCGGCGACCAGGTTAGGAAATCAGCCAAGAAATCAAGGCAAGGGAGGCGGCCAGAAACAGGGAAAAAATAAAAAATTATTCCGTGCATGGAGAATAACCGAAACTTGGGCCAAACTTTAATGGCAAGTCGTCGGCTCGTTGTCGTCACGCACGACAAAAAACTTTTTGACACGAGTACGCTGTTAACCCCAAAAGCCCGACGCCACAACCCACCGTCTCAGGTAGGCACTGAAAAAAAATATGTGCAAGCCAAACGGGATCTATATTCAAGAGTTGGATATTTTTTTTTTAAATATATCCTCAAGTATAGAGAGTATGCCTCAAGAAATAATCATTTATTTATATCTTAAATTTTATTCTTAATTGTAATCCCTTTTCTTTTGGCCAAGTGCATCTTTAAGCCTGAACTCACCGTTTTGTTGGCCAAATTGCGCACACGGCAGCTGAGATAGGCGGACTTGCCCATGAGAGCTGTGACATTGCGCGGCGTCGAGGGATCAAAGTAAGGCTCCATCCATTTGGGATGCGTATAGGCGGCGGTGGGCGCGGTGGGCAGCAGCATGGCAGCCTGTCCAGCTGTCGGAGTGGTGGTCAGCAGGTCGTCCAGCGAGTTGTAGCCCTCGATGGGTCCCTGCACGCCGCCGTTGGTCATGTCTGCAACGGCAAACAGAAAGGAATGTGAGTTTCGGTGTGTGAAAAGTCAAAAGCTGCAAATATTCACAGATGCACCTAACCCCTCGGTATATATGTATATATGCAAATTCAAGTGGGGACGGGGACGGGGACGGGGAGACAGGACCTTTTATCTTTGTGCGGTTCACCGCGAAAATATTAAAAACCCAAAGTGCAGCTGTTGGCAAGAAATTCGTGTTGCATGCAACCCACACTTTGCCGACGCAAAATGACATTTACATTCATTCACTCACTCGGGCTCCGCCCCAGAGCCTTTACACACTGAGTAAGGCTCTCTTCGGATGCAGTTCCATCCATCCTATCCATCCCAGACCCACCCAAACTTTGCTCATTAAAAGTGCACTGTTTCTGTGTTCTCTGCTCTGTGGTCGAAAGGTGTGTCCAAGTGGCCCCGGGCCATGGTATTAGGCCTGTGAGCCTTTACTCTCATTTTGAATGATGACCGGAGGGGCGGAACAAATGCGGATTCTTAAAGCGGCAGACAGAGGTACATGGGCATAGTGTGACACAGGGAAAGATTATTACCTTTTCCATACCAATATTATATTTATCGGATATATATCAATATATTTGAATTTATCTAAAGATTTAGTTCATTGTAAGGAACAATGCCTCCAAAAAAACCATAAGCAAACACGATATTTCGCAGTCGAAATTCTACCTTGTCTATTCTACCTATTCTACCTATTCTTGTCTTAAATATAGAGTTATTAGTCCCACAAAAGTTTGGTATACATTTCTGTGCTATATATTAAATTTAATTAGCTTGATTTAAAGTTAATTTAAACTTTTTGGTTGGCTTGCCTTAAACTTGTGGAAAATTCACAGTTATTTTGTTGCAAGACTTGACTTGACTTGACTTTCCATTTGTGCAATTAATGTGGCATCAGAGAATTCTGTTAGTTACACTTATTAATTATATTTTCCAGAACTGAGAACACTGTGCATCTGAGATCCTTTGGCTCGGGGTATGTCGGAGAAAGGAAACCAGGGTGTAGAGGTGCAGGGGATAGGGGAAAAGGGGGCAACCTTCAAGCGAGTGAAGTGTTTGCGGTTGGCAAGTACAAGTGCACACACATATGCACACATCGCAGGCGGAATTGTGTCACTGCTCACTCACACACTCGCAGGCAATACCCATATGGCAACCACAAGTCTCCTTCCCCGTTTCTCTTTTTTTTTGCGGCCAACCCTTTTCACTGTCGAGCTCATGGTTATGCGAAATATTTGCACTTAAATCATATTTCAAGGATTAAAACTTGCATTCATTTGAAAACTGTTTTTCCACATGCACGCGCTCAAATGCACACATATACACAAAACCCACAACTTCGGCTTCATTAAACAAAAGGCAGCTGGAAGGTTCCCCTGTAAGTGATGCCCCCTTTTCCTACTGACTGAGACGTTAGAATTAAAAATTATTTATTGACAAGCCATTCTATCGGGTAATATATATTTATATTTTCATCGATATATTTTTGATAATAGTTGTAATTATTTAGTTGTAATTATTATGCAGAATATAATAGTGGCAAGAGCTAAATCTTAATAAAATAGGGATGGAATATAATCCTTATTTTATTAAGATTATATTATAAATTAGTTATAGATAAATAAATTCCAATATATGAAAATAGTAATTTAATAATTTGGTCAGTACATGAATAAAATAATTTATATATATAATAATAGAATATTATTATTATTCTATGTTGGAACAGCCTTGGCTTTAAATTTAGAATTCTTACGATTTTAAGGCCACATATAATTTTTTAAGGATGCAGAGTATCTCGTAGTTGAGGTCTTGCTCTTTAATGATCTTTATCATTCTCTTTCCTAATTTCTTTATCGTACATTTGAGATACAAATATTTATATAAGTCGATTACTTCGATATTTTATATATTTAAGTTAGAGGATATAAAAAATATAAATATTTTGTATATATCTTAATTCAGTGTTAATATGGCTTATATTTTCGTAATAAATAATAATTCATAATATTTATATTCCTTATATCATAAAACTGAAATATCAATAACTTTGTGCCATCTCTAGCCGTATGCTCAATATGTTTAATGCTCGGAAATTTGAGTAAATGCGGCATTTAATTTAAACAGATCCGCTGCAATTGGCATCTGGTGCCCCAGAAACAGTGGAGCCCCACCACAGTCACCACTTATCCAGCTGGCAATTGCTTCCCTGTGTGTCTGACTGTCTGTCTGTCTGACTGCATCCTGCATCCCGAGTTCCCATCCTGCGGCTCTCATTTGTTGCTGCTGAGCTTAGTGGTTTGTTAACTGCACTCATGTTAATGTTGCCTTTATTCCCCCGATTCCAGCTATAAGACATGCCATATGTAGTGGCCGTTGCCAACAGCTTGGGGGGAATTATCATTATTATTATATATATTATTATGATTAAATTATCCTTATATGAGGATAATAGAGTTTGTTACTGAAATAATAGCTAGCTTCCTAAATTCTGACAGAAGGCATTCATCATCATAATGGTAATCATATAGATATCTCACTTTGGATTTAATTATTTACAATAAGCCATCAAAATAAATTAATGAAAATATTTTAATTGCATTTGCTTTTAGTTGCAATTTCTGCAATTAATCAAATTGATTTATACAGAGTTTTTTATTCAATTAAAGATTTTCTTAATGTACAATTTTAACACAAATTGCATTACTTTTTTTCAATTAATTTCACTTTAAATTGCCTAAATATTTTAATTAAAAATGATAGGAAAGGTCGAATTGTATTTTTTCTTCTCAAGTTTAAATATTTATAAAAAAGAATCACTCTTCCGATTAACCATTTCACATAACCACTTTAAATTGCCTAAATATTTTAATTAAAAATGATAGGAAAGGTCGAATAGAATTTTTTTCTTCTCAAGTTTAAATATTTATAAAAAGGAATCACTCTTCCGATTAACCATTTCATATAACCAACCTGGCCTGCTATTAAAGCCTTTAAGAAGTGGCAAATTCGAATTCGATTGCCACCGCTGAATGTGCCTCATTTGAGGCCTTTCCATGGGAAAGCTCCATGTGTGTAAGGGCGAGACGAGTGGGTTTTCCCCCACATTTTGCCGTTTCGCTTTTCCTCGGCATGTGCGGGAGGGGGGACTTGGCTTAATCATTACGTGGGCTAGGCCGTTTCAGCAGTCACCTCCCAGGACCCCACAGGACCCCTCCATCCACATCCACACAATGACTTTGCATATTTGCCCTTAATTTTCGACAACGTTGACGAGCCGCCGCGTGGAGCAATTAAGAAAACTTTTGCAATTTTCACGCTTTTGTTTCGGCATTTTTTTCCATTTCACTTTTTCGGAGAGATAGGGATATACGCAATGGAAGCCAGGGAACCCGCGGGTCCTGAAAGGCGGCCGAAATGATGCGTAATGTGCAACACTTTGAACCTTTGCCTCAATGAATTTAACTGCTAGTAAAGTCACCCTCCACCGACGCCTTCCACCCCCACAATTGCCTGCTTATGTTCGGGGGTGTAATTTAGCACAAAGGGGATCCCAACGCACTTAATTGTGTTTAATGGTATTGAATTTCATAGTAAATATCGTTACATTTCGTTGCCTTCGCGGTAATTAAAAATCAACATTGGCTGGGAATCGAGTTACTTGAAACCCTCATTCTCTTCCTATATATTTGCACTTATTGCCAGTTCTTCTTGGCCTTCTTGTACCCGGCAATTTGTGGGCTAAAAGGGAATACTTGTTTCTGGAAACTTATATAAGAGAGGGGAAGGGAAGCTTGTATTTCTTAATCAGGATAGGCAATGGACACCCTCTATGATAGAGCAGCCTCGAGTTTAAAGGCAGTTATTAGCCAATGAATATTTATTCTAAGCTTCTCATAGATTCCTCGATTTGTAATAGATGCCGAGTATCTCGTAGTCGAGGCATTCACCTTGAACCATCTTTCCCATTCCGTTGCCTAACTGCTTTATACCACCACTCATTTGAGATGACGAGGGGAATTGGCCGGGGTTTGGACGTGGCCTGCCAGCGGCTCCTTGAGTAATGATGCCTTTTGACATTGTCTAAGCGATTTAATGCGTGGAATCGTGAGTTGGCTGGAAATCAAATGGGCATTGAGACGGTGGCCCTCGAATATGCACGCGGCCAGCACTCAGCCGCGAAACCACTCACCCTCACAGTTCCCTACTCATTTATTTATGTGGAACACGGTGCATTGGGAGGCTTTTGTGGCCTCGTCGACGTTGCCTGCTGTCGCCCTGCTCTTTTGGCCATCATCGCTTGCGGCTGGGACGTCTTAATTAAGCTTAAATGATGCTGCAAAATTTATTTCATCTCGCACGAGGAGGAATATTGCCGGCAGGACGAGGTGGCAGGATGAGCGTCTTCTATACGCCGCCTGCCATGCATATAAATTATCCGCGCAAATTACACGGCACGAAAATTGAAATTGTATGTATGTGTGTGTGTGTAGGGAGGCGGGTGTGTGCCAGAGAGGGGCGTGGCAATCGTAGGCTGCAAGCCCCTTGAAAAGGCTGTCATATTTGTACGCCGCCGCCGAAGCCTCCTTGCTTCACACATAATAATTTTTAATGCTGTTCATTAATTAGCGTCAATCGAGAGCAGCTTAATTGCTCGCATGATTACCCCCGAAGAAGTGAAGGAAAAAGTAGAGGCAACACAGTGGAAACATAATGAAAAGCCGACCCTCCCCCTGGCTGCCGGAGTTGATCGTGTTCTTCATGCAAGTTGACCCCATTAATTGGGCCTAAGTGACTTATGAGCGCATAATTTCCACTTCAAAATTAACATTTTATTCAAGAAAATACCGTATTTATGAAGAAGTTTAATAGTCATGTTTAAGTCCAGGTGGCCTTAAAGGAAACCATTAAATAATCAAACGAACAATAAAGATGGATGGCTAATACAACGCACAAATACGAACACATTTCGGCATTTCAATATTAATAAATCTAATATTTAAATAATTTCCATATCAATAATGCTTTTTTAGAAGTCATAATTTAATAAATTTCCTATTGAGTAATTAGTATTATCTAATAACACACAAAAATTACATTATTTTCCAATTTATTTGGTTCAATCAGCTTATCGAAATTCGCAAATTTCACATATGTATAAAGTTAGGCCTAACATAATTGTTATTTATTAACATAAATTGAGGCATCATTTTAAACAATCTAGCTGATATCTAATTTAATGTTCTTCCTGCTGCTTAACGTATTATTTATTATATTATTCAAGGTAAGCTCCTGGCCACAAATGTACTTCTTTTCTTTTCGAGTTCCCCACTCTCTTGCCCGTATAAGTATGCTATGAAAAATAAATCAATCAATCGTCAAGCTTAAAAGGAAATAGTTTGTGCATGAGGAATTTGATGGTTCCACTTAATTTGTTTCGGGGCTCACCGACACAGAGGCACTAACGTGTAATCAAGACACATTTTCCCGGCTGTCTGGGGCAATTTAAGGGCTTAGCATCCTGTGTTTGCTGCCTTTGTCTCTTGTTATCTTCAACCTTGATTGACAACATTTTTGTGCAGGGCCCTGGCCGTGGCTGTAGCCATTGCTGCTGTTGTTCTTCTTGTTGTTCCGGCTTGTTTGTCTTTGCATAGCCACTTCGTATGACAAAACATGCGATACGGCACGACAACAAGAACAGGCAACAACTCACAGACATGGCCGAGTGAGTGTGTGGTGAGGGTGTGTGCACACTCACCGGCTTAGACACAGCATAATTCTTGTTATGAAATATTCGTAAAATTCATACAAAGTACAAGCAAATGGCATGTGAGTAAGTTAAAAGAAGAGAGTGTGTTGTGTACACGGAGAAAATATATGAAAGACCAAGGAACTTGTGACTTAAAATGTTAATAAAAGTTATAAAGATTTTTTATTAAGAAAGGTTTTTTGCTACAATTTCCAGAACTATTTTTGTATTTGCCCCGGAGTAAATAATTAAATCTTTTAAATATAGAACATATTTAAAGTCTTTTTAGAAACACTAAATTATTTCCAAGTGTGGGCTTGCTTTCTCCTCGGTTAGAGTGTGTGAGTATTTGAGGCATTGAAAGCCGAAAGCATAAAGTGAAGTTTATACAAGAAGTTGGCTGGGATGTGGCTCCGCTCCAGGTTCCCCAGGCTCTGCTGTGTTTCTGCTCGAGTTTAGGTTCGGGCTGGTTCTGGCATGGCTTATCACCTCTGGCATGGGTTGAAGCTTATAATGAAGCATTGTTTGCCGCTCAAAGTTTGGCCAGAATGAAAAACAACAACCTTACCAACAGCAGCCAGGTCCAACACAAAAAGGCCAGGCAACTGGGAACGGGCGATGGGGGACGGGAAAGGGCGGCTAAAACGGAGAGGCTTCAGCTGATATTAAAATAATATTTGCAGTGACTAGTAGGGCGCATAAATGCATGCAGCTACTTACACGGAAGGCCAAACACAATATCATCCACGGGTAAAAAAAAAACCAATTAAAATAATATTTTAAAATAGCAATAGTCAAATAAAAATAATATATAACTTGATGGAGGAATTTTTTTTGTATTTTTTTGTTAGGCATATTATATTTCTGAATTTAGGTTTACATAAATAAATAACACAAAGAAATAACCCTTATTAATATTATTCTAGATAGAATATACACAATCGATGAAATTATTAAAGTGTAAATGGCTTACCATTTTTATTATGGATTTTATTCTGATTTATTTGTTATTTTTTTCAAGGGGTAATAAATATTTATAAATCTCTTTTTTTGAGTAACGAACAGACCCTGTTAAAGGCAAGTAATGAGTACTTTTCTTTCTGTGCAACATTTGCAAGCGAATTGTATTCAATGGCTAGTTTCAGGCCTGCTTAGCCTCTGGTTTTTGGCCAACAATCCGGTTGGTGAATCCATGATTGGAGCTGGACCATTGCCGTCTGTTATTGTTTGGCATTTTTCTCTAGTCTCGATTTTATTAATGATCATCATAGATTTTCCAATCACAATGTGTAATGCCTTTCCGCCCTAATGGGGGTCAGCCTGGGTCCTTGGATCCTTGGATTCCAGTTTCCCAGGCTCCCCGGTCCCTTCTTATGTGTGTGTGAAAGTAAAATCTATTCAATGACTTGGAAAAGGGTCAGCCTTTGGCCTTGGGTTGGACCCAAATGGACGGCACCGAGTGACTCGGTCACAATGTCACTTGGCCATGGATTTGCCTGGATCGAAGGCCGCCGCTGGTGCAGACTGTTGTAGAATTTTAATTGCGTGTGTTAATTTTTTGTGTTCGTTCATTCAATTTAAATTTATGGTTTTCCCGTAACTGCCAACGCACACAAATTGAAGTGGGTCAGGCGGCAATTTAAGGCACAATTTATTATCATTGGCAGCGCTGGAAATTGGGTCTTGGATCCGGATCCGGTTTGAATGGGATCCTTAGGCCGGGATTGGCCAGGTGTTGTGCGGTCTCTGCATTATACCTATATGCAACTTAATCAATCAGCAGCTGATGTCCTGATGAATGTCGGTTAAGCGATTTGGTCTCGGCCTCGGCCTCGGATTCAGATTCGGATTGGGGTTTTTTGTTTTCCCTCCTCCGCCAGACCGGAAACCGCAATGTAGACATTTTAATTGAAGCCATGCAAGTGACATGTCACAACACTCGGCCAAAACACACACACATGACACACACAAACACACTCGCATGGAATAAGAGGGGATTTCATATTTACAGTTGGCGGCAAACCGCAAAAGGCAAACTCGATTGCAATTGCTGCTCTGGATGCTCCGGCGGCTGCAGCAATAAAATATTAAATTCAAATGAAAACACAATAGATTTGCTCAGCTTGTTGGATTGTTGTTTCTTTTAACGTTGTATCCACTGCAATATTTAGCAGGCCCACACAGTGGAACTCTGGAAGCACTCGGGTTTCGGCGTCTGCCATTAGTTTTTGGTTACTTTTCCGCCCATTTGCGCCACTGTGAGTCGGCACAGCTGCTGCTGCTGGCAACCGCAGGGAAAAGTGCAAACAAACATATAATAAATCATTTTTAAATAATTCACAATCTGGCCAAATGACAGGCCGGCAAGCACACACTCTGCTCCGAATCAATGGGCAACTAAAGTAGAGCCCCAAAGCTCTTTTTGGTGCGAAAAATGTGAGAAAAAAAATCTAACAAAAATGCAGCCACAAAAAACCAAGGCTAAAAGTCGCTTTTCCGTTCTTTGGGCTCTAGTAATGGCTCAGCGGAAGCTTTACTTTTGGCCATCACGAATTCGAGGCCAGATCCGCAAAACGTGCTGGCAACGTTAGAAGGATTTCGGCTTTAAGAACTCCCTCAGTCGGTACTTTTTCCAGCCAGCCAGCCAGCTATTCCATATGCATGTGGCTTATTGGGCGGAGGGAGAGGAAGAGGGTCTGGGCCAACTTGTTTGCCGAACGCGTTTTGCCTGCAAGTTGCAGTCGCAGCTTCGGCTGTGCTCTTCGAGTTTGATTGAGTGCCCCTCTGGTTGATGGCCGCATTTGGAATCGAGTTAAAACGTAGCAAATGACTTAAAAGTGCCAACTATGGCATGCTTAGCCATATCTCTCCGTCCTTTTGCCTCCTCTCTGTATGTCAGTCCGTCAACCCATCTTCATTGGGCACATACATGACATGGTCAGTAATGCCCGCTTGCAATCGAGAAAAATAGCCAAGTAAAGCAGCTAATAAGTGACTTTTGAAGTATTTTAAAATTAATAAATAACCTGAAAAAATAGCTCATGTCTTTGCCTCCAGAAATATAAAATTATTCCTTAAAATAAAGAAGATAAAAATAGTTTTAATACCTTTAACAACCTCAGGGTTATAACAATTTTCACAGCCAAATAATATAGAAAGTATTTTATAGAGAAAGTTTTTTAATAAATAAATATATATCAAAGAAACTTGAAATTAAAAACTGCTCTCCGACTTTGGCTGGAAACCCACCGAGCTGGCGACACTGACGACGAGCAATCCGAACGCAGGACTAAGGAGGATGTGTCGGGATCTGTGCAGTGACAGTTATTCACTTACATAGTGGCACTTAGTTATAGAGCGATGGAAGGACGAGGTGCAGGAACGTGCACAATCATTGCGTCAGTCACGTTTTGAATTGAAGAAATTCATCAGACAATTTCGACTGCGACACGAGAGCCATTCGAAGAGCTCCGCCGGCCCTGGCTTCATCTGCAGCTTTCAATCCGGCTCCAGACTCCCACTCATCCATCCTTCTTGGGGGTTACTTCCAACTTAAGTTCGTTGCCAGCAATTTGTATTCCGTTGAGTGGGTTTTACCTCAAAAGAAATACAAAACCGGGCACCGCACATACACAAAGTGATTGAATTAAATTGGGATTTTTATGCGTGCATGATTGCATTGATGAGCAGCCTTCCCTCATTTTTCTGCCATCAGCTTTTTTACCCCGAAACTTTCACTCTCTCGCTCCGCTGGCCTCGTGTGTGTTTTATGGTTTGAAATCCTCAATTTATAGTGGATGCCATTTTGCTCTTGCGAGCTCATTTGCCCTGCTTTTTGTTTATTGCGTGAAATGCATCGAAATGACAGCATTTAAGCACTTTATGGCTTCCTCTTCGCCGCGAATGATTTGCACATGCTCGCTGGCAGCCAACAAATGGAATAGTTCATATAATTTATGCTCGCTTTTTATGCATTTGTTTGGCTTATGATAATTTTTGGAAAAATCAAACTTAAGAATAACCTTTACTTGGCCAAAACAGCCTTGAAAACAGCGATTCGGAATATATATGGCATTTGGCTGTCGTTCCATTTTTGGCCGAATTATGCTCTCAACAAGGCCTCAAGTCTGTTCTTAAATCTGTCTGTTCTTAAATCAGCATTTTTATCTCCTAATTTTTTGGCAAATCAAAATGCAAAATAACCATAACTTGGCCAAAACAGCCTTAATTTCAAATCGGAAAGCTTTTCCATGTCAGTTTTTATTTGGTTAATTAATCTGCATATTTAGTTTGAAAATTAAGAACAATAAATTTTTAGCCAATTTTTGACAATTTTAATGATGTAACCCCTTATCAATTTTTGAAAAATTGGCGAAAATTTTATTCCCAATTTTCTTAGGTATTTTATTGTTAAATAATTGTAATTTTAACGGCGAATCGGAAAATATACGGCATTTGGCTGTCATTCCATTTTTGGCCAAATTATGCTCTCCAGAAGACCTCAAGTATGCGGATATTTGGGTCCTTAAATTGGCATTTTTATATCATAATTTTTGGAAAAATCAAACTTAAGAATAACCTTTACTTGGCCAAAACAGCCTTGAAAACAGCGATTCGGAAAATATATGGCATTTGGCTGTCGTTCCATTTTTGGCCAAATTATGCTCTCCAGAAGACCTCAAGTATGCGGATATTTGGGTCCTTAAATTGGCATTTTTATATCATAATTTTTGGAAAAATCAAACTTAAGAATAACCTTTACTTGGCCAAAACAGCCTTGAAAACAGCGGATCGGAATATATATGGCATTTGGCTGTCGTTCCATTTTTGGCCAAATTATGCTCTCCAGAAGACTCAAGTATGCGGATATTTTTGTCCTTAAATTGGCATTTTTATATCATAATTTTTGGAAAAATCAAACTTAAGAATAACCTTCACTGGGCCAAAACAGCCTTGAAAACAGCGATTCGGAATATATATGGCACTTGGCTGTCTTTCCATTTTTGGCCGAATTATGCTCTCCAGAAGACCTCAAGTATGCGGATATTTGGGTCCTTAAATTGGCATTTTTATATCATAATTTTTGGAAAAATCAAACTTAA
>VNKC01003485.1:0-12050 GCA_008042775.1 Drosophila pectinifera
AAATTAAGTCTCGGCTGTATTTTTTTGTTTAAGAAAAACAATGGAAATATTACAAAGTTTTCGTCAAGAATGTTTCTGAAATGAATTAAAAAGGGCGTTCATAAATATCTAAGGGAATATCTCATATCCTAACCTAATTGTTATTTTGTAAATCAAATAAAAATACTTAATAGCGCCTTAATCAAATACCAAGAATTATTACTTTTGTTTTCTGAGGTTCCGAAAATAAATTGTAAAATTTTACGCTGTGTAGAATCAAGTAGTATCCCAAAGATTTGTGCTTTAGAAAACAGGTAAAACACGACAGCTGATGAAGAATACAATGCCGCCAGTGGTCTGCGGGGAGGCATCTTTATTCAAGATCAAAACCGTCCACATGAGAAAAAATATTTAATATGAAATACTTAATATTTTTTACTTTAACCAATATTCAATACTATCGGGGGCTCCGGACTTCATTTTATTTTTGCGATTTGCGTTTTGGCCAAAAACTTTCGGTTCTGTTTTTGCGAAATATTAACTAGAATAGAATATTTAATAGTTTTTACTGCTCAAATAACTGACTTGGTTGTTTTCAGAATTAAACAGAATGTTTAAGTGTCTTTTGTTTTATGAATTGTTTATTTTAAAGAAAAACTGGTCCTAAGCACCGGTTTCCGTTTTTTAAAAGTAAATCGCAAGAAATTAGTGAAGGTGAAAACCTGAGCCCGCCTGTGTATCAATGCTAAACGTTTGTCACCAAACCTGGTGGCTCTGTCTTATAGCCTCCGTGATCTGTTTCATACGGACAGATGAACGGACTGATGATACTGCTGATTTATATATGTATTTTATGGAGTCGGTTATCGGTTTGTACTAAATTATAATATCCATGTACCCTAATGGGTCCGGGTATAAAACTTTTAAACTTATAAAATAATTAATAACTCGAGTTATGGCCAACCAATTTAGTCGTCCAATGTATTATTTTACTGATAATAATTCAACCTTTTGTTTTGTCTTAATCGTATTGGATGAGTACTTTGTGTGCGGAAACCAGGCAAATTTAAAAAAATGGAGAATCTCTTTTAGCAACTACAAGATTGATGATGCAGTGTTGGACAACATTAATCAGTGTGGAAGTCGGATTTTCGAAGGCCCGCACGGTTTTCATAAAGTAGACTGTGACATACGCAACCTCCTTCCATGTACTCCGGTTGTTCAGCATGACCCTGGTGACCCAGGGTATCGACTCTTTCTACCGGAAGCTAAGACGCTTTCTTTACGAACTTAAGAGCCATATATGTCCCTATTCCCGCATTTAATGCAATATTCACTTTAAGCGATGACGCTCTTGCACATATCAGCAATTTATAGACGTAGAGATACTTGCAGGTGCCTCAGTTGTGACGATTAGATCCTTCCCCGCAGTTTTCATGAACGCTCTTGGTGCCTTAAAGTGCACAGGTGGGCTTAGCTTTGGCTGAGTTCAAAGAAAAACCTTTTTTAATGGAAGGAAAATCTTTTTTAGCCAACACTTTCTTATTAAGTATATATCTAATTTGAAATCGGTAAGTATGTTTTTCTTAGAGAGGCAAATTGGCTGACTCAGTGCGGTAGGCAGTACCTATTTTTTAAGACTGAAACTGTTTATATAATAATCCAAAAATGTAACGTATGTAACCTACACCTTAAAAAATTTGACGATTTTATAAGATACCCGTTTAATTTATATTCTATGAATAATGGAAACATTTATTTTAGATTTAAACAATTGTGTTAAGGACTATAACGAGCTAAATTTCTTGTCAGTTAGCTCAGAAAATTTTACTCGCCCCATCAATTGTAATTGTCGTGATTGCCCGCCCAGAGTTATATATGACGGAGGTTGTATTGGCAAATAATTGCATGAGTTTATTGAATATCTTACAGTCTGTAATCCGAGAACCCTGTGCCTCGCGGCCTTCATCGCGGGTCTCACTGGTCATGTGTGTCGATGCCGACTCTAGAGACCAAACCCACCAACTTCCCGCCGGCAAGTATGTCCCATTGGCCTACCGCCTTGTCTTCTCTTCTGTTCTCCCTTCTTATTCATGATTCCCTATACTTCAGTTCATCACATGTGGTACCTTTACTTTTATTCGCCGATTATTCCTTTCTGCCTCCGGCTTTGGTTGGGACTCATCTGGGACTTCACTTGGGCTTGGGTGGCTCATGCGGCGGTGGTGGACATGCCTCGGCCGGCATGGATATGGAGTCCACCAGGACTCCTCAGGGGGCGTGACAGCCCTTCGGAGACATCCGCCATCGGGTTTAGGTCATGACTCGGGTCGACTCTGGCCTCCACATATCCGCGCGGAGGCCCACCGCTCTCGCCACGCGGTTCCTAGCAATGAGGGTTCGCCTACTTCTCCTCTGCCTCTGCTCCTTGGCCTCCTTCTTAACTTGTGGTGCTGACGCAGGCTCCTCAATATCGGTGTCCATTGAAATGTAGATTGCTGATGGTGACCACGACACCAACTGAGACGCCTGCCAGCAGGACTGACTAATCTAGGTTCCCTCGTGTCCGTTACCTCCGTTGATCGTGTGTCGTGATTGCAAATGATTTGAAACCCCCGTTTTTATTATAATTATTTATTTATCTTTTCTATCCCAATCTTTTTGCCTTTTGACCCTTTCTTGGGTCCTTCGTTGCGACGCATGTATCGTGGATTCTAGCTTCGCTCATCTTATGCACCATGCACTTGTCGCTCGTCATTGGAGTCCTCCGCCATTGTACTAACATCTCCAGTGTCCTCACGCGGTCCTTCTTGTTCTTCGCTGCTGAGCGTCGTTGACTCCAACATCCTTCGCAGGCCTCCATTCTGGCGGTAACATCCAAACTATCTTCCCTATCTGTCTGTTATCTTTTTCATATTCGTTGTTGGCCTTGGTGTTGGAACCCTTCGCTTCTGTGGTAGCATATCCATTATCCCAAACACCCTTCTGACCCTTCGCCGTGGTGCTTGTTCGACTCTGGAGTTCAAGTCCTTCGTCCTGACTGTAGTTCGCTGATGCGTGCTGTCTTTTCTTTCCTCACGACTGTGTGTTGCAGATGATCGGCGACTGAAAGTTATCAACTCAAAACGGTTCATCATATTAAGGTGCTAACTTCGCTGCGAGTCCCTCTACTGCCTTTGATAAGTGGTGTTCTTTAACAAAGACCGCATCTCTTATCTTCGGAATCCACGGTCTTCTCCTCCGGTTGTAGTACCTGGCTTAATCCTGCACCGCCTTATTCAGCTTCCTACAAACAGTTTTGAAGATTTCCTTCAATTTATCTTTGTTGCCACTGGCTTTCAGCTTGTTTTTCTGTGCCCGGGGTCTCCCTGTCATACACTGCACTTGGCAGCCTCGCCTCCTGCCCATCTATTTAAAATTCTGGCGAGTAAACCGTAAAGTCAGAAATGGATAATTTCTGGCCATTTTTCGTTCCAGTTTAGTTGGTCTTGTCCGGTAAATTGGGCGATCGTAGTCTTCACCGTTCTGTTGTCTTAGCTGATTTTGTATATTGAATTCCTATTTCATATTATTTTGGAACATTGCACCGCGTTCTCCGTTTTTACTACATTTGATGATGTAAATCTTTAGATGATCCCACTGGCATCTTCTGGCTTCCGAGTTTTGTTGTTGGAAGGGGTTTTACAAAGTCCGCACATACTCTTGCCCATGGCTCTTCTGGAATATGGCTTAGTATTTTTCCGGCATCTTGCAACTAGTTCCGTTTTAATTTCACAACACACAAACACACCTTGCATTTTCTGTCCTATGCGCTCCTATTCCGTTGCATTCCTGGTCAATAATATTTCACATCAACTTGTGCTATTATTCCTTCCAATACGATATTTAAAAGATATTTCGTATTTCTGTAACTCCAAGGCCAATCTTTCTCATCACCATGTGGTCCGTAGTTTCTATGAAACTGTATTCCTCCCAGTATAGCCGAAGCTTCCATACCGCTTATGCTATTGCCAAGTACCCCTTTGTAGAGTATGGGGTCAGTTATTGGTCTTGCCTTAACTTTCTCGAATGTTTCTTGCGCAGCAGATCATTAAGGACATTACGATAATCGTAAAGCAGCTTCTCGCAGCTTTTCCGTCTGGCGCTAACCCATGTCACGAAAGAATGAAACTTTTTTGGAGCGGATTGACTCGGCTTCATGTCCTTGATGGCCTCCAGTGACCGATATAGTTCAATAAGGAATATCGGACTAAGGAATATCGCCCGACATATATTGCAGTGAACAGGTCCCTGAACTCTGACCATTGGAGATAATCCCCATCGATACCTCCGTATCGTAGGGGGGTCAGAGGTAGCCAGACGAAATGGCTGTTAGCGGGTGGCTGGAGCTAAATTGTGCTGATTACACTTGCAATATTCTCGCTTAGTTGCGCCGCACAGGATTCGTACACTGAGTAGCAGTAGTCATATTTGGCCTGTAAAATAGGCACGGTGTCGAGAGACCCTTCTACTGCTATCTGTTCCGAACTAGCTTCATATTCTTTCTCTACTTTATCCCATAGGGCTTTGACTTGATCGCGACGTACTTGGAAGGTCTACAATGAGGAAGAACCAGGTGTGTTGATTTTTGCTTCGAATAGGCTTACACGATCGCTAACAGCAACGAATTTGTGCAACGCTGATGTTGTTGCAGTTAGCTGCCCTGTATATGCCATTCTTTAATTGGAATTTTGAGCCACGAGTACAGTAAGATTCTCCTGCTTCAAAACTCGCTGGAAGGTTTGGATATGAAAATTCGTGGAGATGTCTTAGAACTGGTGGATGGAAACTCCTTTTCCTTAAACGTGGAAATGGCCCTTTTGAGGATCGGACTAGCGGACTTGGGTGCAAGCTTGGCTCGAGAGCATGCTGGAGATGACGAGTTAGCTTTTTCTTGAGCAGATATCACCTTCTTCTCTCCCTCTATGGGCATGCTTAAGTTCGGCACTACTCAATAAAAAACGCACACAGCGTCTGCACAGCGAAAAATTAATCTAAGACGGTCACACTGGAGACGAAACCCTTGGGAGACTGCTCTCAACTTTAATTTGTTCTTAAAGGTAGTGGAAAATTACACTTGGAGTGGGCTTCGGCTGAAAAGGAACTTTTTTGAAGCTTTGGAAAATACAGCAAAAAAAGCCATTTTATTGTTTCGTTTAATTTATAATTTATTTTATAAATAGGCCACACTGCTGGCGCTGGAGAGGCGTACAGAGACTGGAATCCGTCATAACTCTGAAGGGAATCCTGTATTTTTAGCGAAGAATGCCAAAAAAGAACTAAGTGAGAGCAAATGACAATAAAAATAGCTATAAATAAAATAACAATATAAATTTTGGTGGTAATTACTATCTATTGAGTCCTGATTTCGGATAAAAAATCAAGATCCGGAATTAAAAGTTTTGTATAAAATTTCAGTGCAGTAGTTTTATTTATCGGCACTTCCCAAATGCTTGTTGGAAAACGTATGCGGGCGTGCAGATGTTTGTGCACTGACCGTTGCATATGCGAGGCGGAAAGCCAGTTGCCAAAAAATCATAACGTCGACTTGAACGACTCTAATGTACATATGTATGTGCGTATGTCTCTGTGTTGATAGAGGTAAGTTTGTAGGAGTACGTATGTTTGTTTGGAGGTATCTACGTACAGAATAGCACGAAGTTAAGCGATTAAATGTTAGAATTAAAACAAATAATTTTGGGGGAAATATTTATTTATATGAGGGAAGGTGGAGTTTTTTATATATTTCTTTATACATTTATGTATGTGAATATATATTTGTTTTGAATATATTGATGTAAGTTTGCTGTGCGGATGCGTAAAAATGTATGTAAATAAATGTGCAGGCATAGGTGTAGATCTTTTTTCAAATATTGCAGTTATATTTCCTTTTTATGTTGATGAAAAATTTGATATAAATATGTAAATATTTATTTAAATAATTTTGTAAGTGTATTTGGGTGAATATGTTTGTGTACATTTTGAATATGTTTTTATGTGTGGTGTAATGATGTAAATTTGCACGAATTATGTACGTTTAGCGGAGGTAAAAATACCTTCAGTTTGTGGCAGGTATAGGAAATTGTATGTATGTGTGTTGTTCGGTAAATATAAATATGTGTACATTCGCTTGGACACCAGCGGGAACAAAGTGCACAAAAAAGAAATGTAGGGGCTGACTTCGCCAAAGAACTTTTGAATTTTTCCACTTTAAATGGATTTAATTTGTACAATGCAGCTGGGCGTATGATAGGCACGATCACTATTTTTCTCAATTTAATATACAAAAAACATACGACGCCGATGGAAAATTGCAACATGGTGACCTCGGTGAAAAATGGAATATCTGACTTGAACTTTTAGCTAATCACACAGTAGCAAGACACTCTTAGGTGTAGGTAGCGAGAGGGAGAGCACGAAGAGCGAGAGCGAGAGCGCTGTCTCCCCACACTATACACCCTTCTTGCGTGAACACCTGCTGACCGCTGTTCGCACCCTAGATAGATCACTGTCTTGAAGCCTTGCCACCATCTTCTCGACTTTAAGTTTGGCTGTTTGCGCACTCGCTATGATTTCCCCATTTGCCCCCGAGATCCTCCTGCGCCAGTCCTGATATTCCTGCTGCGGTCCGATCATGCGATTCAATCCAAATCAGCGAGCAACACGCGATCGCATCTAAAGTCCTCTTCCATGTTGTAAGTTCACGACGATTCTTTTTCTAGTCACCGTTCGTCCGCTTTCCCTTGGCTCCTTTGGTCCACGGTCAGATCGTTCACGGCGTTTGGTCGGCCCCGTAGAATAGGACGTTTGAGCTACATGACCTTGTGTTGGAAGTTGAAATAAATTTCTCTACCCTCTCTCTATGCATAACAAACCTCCATCCCGCTTGACCCACAACTCCAGGCCGGACTATGGTGTAAATCCGTCCGTGCCGACAGTGAGACTGGAGGCGCATGCACGAACACAGGGAAATCCCGAAGGGACGCCATCTCAAACTTGGGAGGATGGCTGGAGACTGCCGAGAACTGAAATCGTCGGCAGATGCAATCAAGGCAGTCGGTCTAACCACAAGTGCGAAAACCACAACAACCACCACCTACATGCTTGTGGTAAAATGGACTGGCACGGCCAATCACTCGGTCAAATGATTGCCAAGAAATTCATACCCCAATACGGGATAGACCGACCGCCTAAGATCATGGAGCAGGCGAAGCGACAGCGCTCCACGGAACCCTCGGGAACGGGGGTCGAAGACTCAGCCATTGGTATTTTTTGATGATATGACTCGAGACCGCTAATTCGGCAGGGGAAACATTGAAGACGGAATTCCGAGGAATATGTGTAAAGAGTTGAGAGAAATCGCTCCTCCGAAAGGGAATAGTGATCTTAGAGACAGATCTATGCCCTCATCCTCAAGTATATGCTTGACCCAAAGCAAGATAACATTCGTAACAGCATCTCAGCGTTATTAATAGTATACTCCACTTTACTAAGTTTTGTTTCAGTCGGTCTAGCTTAAAATTTTCTGTCATTTTCCCTGGCATTGGTGTCAAAACCCGGTTTACCCGTTCCACCTGTCGATTAGCACAATCTGGGTAGTTATTGATTCAGCTCCACCATTCTCTTACATAATCTTCACCAAGGATTTCCAGCAACATGGCTCACAGTGTCTCTAAGGAATCTTCCCAAAGGTTCTTTAACAACATGCTATCTATAGGGATGTCTTTACGGATCTTTGCTCCCTAAAAGGTTATCGGCAAAGCATTCCCTACGGTTCTAAACAAGGCTTTCCCGTCGGCTCACTAAAACAATGTGTTTGCGGTTTCCTTAAAAGATGTCTCTCTTTCTCTCTGAGGTCCTATCCAAAAGGTTCTTTCCAACTTTGCAACTTAACAGTAATCTTAATATTCCAACTCAAGTGTTCAGCTATCCTTATGTTAATAGTACTTCTGCTAAGAGTTTGAACTATTGAATTACCACCCGAAATTATTTTAAACAGCCTATGCTATTGCATACTCTTAATATCGCAACGAATAAATTATAGAGATCGTTTCCAACTCAAAATATATTATGCTTAACATGAAGTAATTGGTGTTTATGGAGGGCACTTGTGTGTGTTCGTTACAAAATCATAAAAATCGTTAAATAAGCTATAATGTCCTAAAATTCGTATAATAATCGTGGGAGATATAAGCAGTAAGGTTTTGCATAAGCAATACTGCGTCTATGCAAACCACTAGGCACTACACAATAAGCTGTAGATGATGCGGCGATGGTCATACTAAAAATATCTTCATTTTTATCAAAATTTTCACTTTTTTCAAAATAGATAAGTTAGAAAGACAAGTATGTAAGAAGGGAATAGTATGATGGCATTGAATTCATCTTCTGTTCTCTCAGGACGAAACGGCTAAATAGGTACGACAGGTATACCAAATAGGAATGAAGAGTGTGAATATTCTCTGGCACAGGGAATTTTCTCATCGCTTCCAAACGTGTTTCACTTTTTAAGTTCGCCTTACCCCATTTTATTTATTGACATTGTATGCTAGGTGTTCGCATTCTTTCTTTAAAAATGTATCATTTTACTAATATACTTCTATATTATTTTTGCTTAATCACTACCCTCTTCTGCCTTAGAAAATTGCAAAATTTTTAAAAATAAATCTTTGAAATACTCCAGGTCATTATATCTTCTCGACTTCTATCTGATGAACTCCGCTTTTAAAATGGATGCCGAATGCCGATTGCTCTAGGCAATCCTCAGTAAGAGGTCAAGAAAAATGTTCTATAAAAATCAGTTTGTTAGCAGAGTAGGGTCATTCTTCTACTTTACAGGGGGTGGTAAGAATATTTTGAGCATACTCGAATCTTATATATAAGTGTGAATTTACTTCTCACACCATTTCATACTGATAGGTGGCGTGTATATATTTAGATTTCTTTAAATTCACCTTTTTTAACCTTTTGAGCGGGGCCCTATGGCCTTTATTTGTTTTGATTTATTGTATTCATTGGAAGCCCAAATTCTATATAAATCTGCTGTTTATCATTCTTATATTCCTATCTTACATCATTTCAAAATGTCACATTACACACTATTGCTATTATAATTATTATGAAAACACACGCCCTCTAGTACTGTGGATATGAACACCCCTTAATTTAACATTTTTTATTTCTATTCTGCAAGTAGTTCTTTCATTTTAAGTACATCAGAACATTATCTATATACCTTGAAGTACTGAATTTATTGCCTGTTTTCTTATTGTAATAAATATTGTAATTAGTTTCGTTCGAACTATTTCCAAATTAACCGAATTTTCTCTCGGTTGAATGCGATTAACATCAGGAATCAATTTTTCACTTTAATTTTGGGCTCCAATCGGCGCCGTGTCAAACAAGGTAGTTCCCCCAGATTTCGATATTTTCTTCGATTTGGTTCCTTTCTTCTCGTGTAGCAAATCCTAGTGCAATCTACCATGCCTAAAACCTTCTCTATCCATTTGACAGTCATTGTAATATGTATATTTGTGACCAAACACTTGAAATATAATCTTTCTGAACACGCCAATTTCCAATCCGATGGACAAATTTTATTCAGTTGAAAAATTTGTGTTCTGGAATTTAACAATAAATGCAGTTTACTCTCATAACCGTCGTTAAAACTTTTACATTTTCCTTTGCTATGTTTCTTGATTGTCTTACTGCTTTTATATCATGCAGATGTTTCTCTAAAACCTCCAACATAAGAGTCTGGACCTCTTCTGTCGTATTTTAAACGTTCTCGTAATTCTGTAGTCCTTGACGGTCAAATTTTCTTGATAATATTAAAGCAATATATAAATCGTTGTCGTTTAATGCGATATCCACGCCTCTTATGGCTTGAGTTTTTTTTTGCACAGTGTCTAGAATGTTTTGAACCCTTCTTTCTGATTAGATGTTCATCGCGGGCAAGTCCAGAATATAAACATAATTTTCTATTTGTAAAGTTAGCTTCTCCCTTCACAACTTCCTTTAGTCGCATATGTTTTGATTTAGATTTCATGTATTCATCACTGCCTACCATTTCCTTAAACATGTAAAAAAATCCTGACCATGCCGAAATGTCTCAACAAATTTAGGGACATCATTCTCCCTTACCGATTCGGGGCGTTTTTCGAATTTATTTAGTATACCGTCCTTGCAGTTTTCCGAGGATCTGCCATGTTATTCCTCGAGTTACAAGCCTTGGCTATTTTAACGTATGCCGCGGTCCGTCACTTGCTTCTCTCTGAGTTTTTGGATCTTCCACGCCGTTGTAGTTCCTCTCTAGTCAATATATTAAAAGCGTCAGATCTCGCCAATAATTTTATAATAAAATAATAATAAATATTAATAATATTATTAATCACATGCTACTTATCAGGTTCTCCTCTTATATCGACAACCAATCCAGTCCCTCGTAGCAGTCCTAGGAACCTTCTATTGTTTTATTTGTGCCTTGCGGACTTTTCTACTGTAGATACCGATTAAAGTATGCTGATCGGTTTGCGAGTGTCTATAAGCATAGAAATTAGTCCGGCTGAACGGACCATATGTTAGCAGCGTATATCGCTTGTCTTAGGCGCAGCTCATACCGCTCCGTTCGATTGGAAACTTATACTGCTAGCCGCCGTGTCCCTAGTCAAAACACAACAGCATTTCACTAGGATCTGATTCTTTATTTAACGCTCACGACTTTATATATCTTTTCACTTATGTACAAATTTCAGCTTCCGTATGTAAGTTCTAGGGGTTATTTATGCTATACATTTTGGGCATACTTGAATCTTTTATATAAGTGTACGTTTACTTCTAACAGCCGTTGATATTTGACTACCTGAACCCGTGGTCGGGCTGTGATTTGAAAAGGATATTTGATTGCGGACAATAGTTCATGTTCATCTTTTTGAAAACAGTATGATTTAAACAACACACATTCGATTTTCGTTAGATTTTTATATATATTTTGTATTTATTATTTATACTTTTTTGAGTAAATATTCGCATGCGTAATATTGTCTCTCTTAAAGTGAGCCAAAAGAGATCCGATATCTCGATATTACATTATTGTCATATTTCTTTCCTTTGACACCTGCGATTGCAAGCAATGAATCCCCTCTGCATATTGTTGTACAAGCCAAGAATCTTTGCTAGCCATCGCCCACATCCAAATATTCTTCACAATTAAAATTGTGTATACTTTTGTTGTGTTGTGAATGACACTCGGCGTTAATGTTCTTAAACTATTTTATAACCTATCTGAACTTCAATGATCTTAAGTAAATGTCTTAATAATATGTGAATAAAGCTCTCCAGACCATGAATAAAGCAGCTCTTGCCATAGTGCCCCATTTGCCGACCGTTGTAAAAATAAATAGTTTCAGGATCCTGCATATTAGTTGCACCAGCTTGGGGCTTGATCAGATTAGTTTGTTCCTAACGTTTCACAGTATGGATCCTCTTTAATTTGTCGTAGATCATAACCGCTGAAAGCCATCACAGGCGCCATACTGCACATACTGAATAAATTTTGCAAACGGCTCTTATTATTTAATATTTTTCTGTATTCCAATTGTTTAAAAGCGTCAGATACGGAAACCATGAGATCAAGATCCCATAGATTCCTTTTAGTAACAAAGGTCCTTTCTAATAATAACTTATACTCTAGTGTCCCGCAAGGTAGCCATCTGGCTCAATTAATGTTTACAATAATCTTTAACGGCCTGCCCAAATTTCAGACTAACTCTAGGATACTACTGTACGCCGTTCAACCTTCAAACTTATTAAACTTCTCACATATCACTCCCAAGCTTATACGATCAACTACTGCTAGTTGGAAAATATCACTCTAGTCGACGATATGAAATGCTAAACTAGAATTTATTGATCATATTTCGGTAGTGTGCTTGGATTTACAATGACGCACTAAAGTGTTGGCACAGTGGCAAATGTCAACTTTAAATGTTGTTCCCAGGCGTATGCAACAATTTTATGATGACATTTTTTTT
>VNKC01003487.1:0-40728 GCA_008042775.1 Drosophila pectinifera
TAAATTGGCATTTTTATATCCTAACTTTTGAACAACTCATACTTAAGAATATCCAAAACATGGCCAAAAGAGCCTTAAAAACAGCGGATCGAAAAATATATGGCATTTGGCTGTCATTCCATTTTTGGCCAAGTTATGCTCTCCAGAAGACCTCAAGTATGCGGATATTTGGGTCCTTAAATTGGCATTTTTATATCCTAACTTTTGAACAACTCAAACTTAAGAATATCCAAAACATGGCCAAAAGAGCCTTAAAAACAGCGGATCGGAATATATATGGCATTTGGCTGTCATTCCATTTTTGGCCAAATTATGCTCTCCAGAAAACCTCAAGTATGCGGATATTTTGGTCCTTAAATTTTGGACAAGTCAAAATGAAAAATAGCCATAACTTGGCCAAAAAAGCCTTAATTTCAAATCGGAAAGCATTTCTCTGTCAGATTTAATGTGGTTAATTTATCTGCATACCGACTTTACAAATAAGAGAAAATAAAATTTTACTCAATTTTTGCAAATTTTAATGATGTAACCCCTTACATTTTTTTGAAAAATCGACCAAAAATTTTTTATTCAATATTTTCATATTAAATAATTTAAATAATTAAGATTTTAACGGCGATTCAGAATATAAACGGCATTTGGCTGTCATTCCATTTTTGGCCAAATTATGCTGTTAACAAGACCTCAAGTATGCGGATATTTTGGTCCTTAAATCGGCATTTTCATATACTAATTTTGGGACAATCAAAATGAAAAATAACCATTACTGATTGTGTATTTATGACAGCTAAATGATCGGTGATTCCTAAGATATACCCCAAAGCTACGATTTGCAAAAAGGAAACATATAATCATATGAGATGACTGACAGACGATAAGCTAGCCAAGATTTTCTTTTGCCATCAATTATTTTTATGACACCTACAATTAAGTATGCGATTAAACTTGCAATATATTTTCAAGCTGATAAGTGTTCATTCGAAATAGCTTTGGATTGGCTTTAGATGAAAGTTAAATGCGAAACTGTTTTCGCTTTCTTGAACTCTTTCTTTCACACTTTGCCTGCAATGTGCAAGCAATAGCGATAGAGTAAGCTTTTTTAGTTCTACTCTGATAGAGCTTCACATTTTTCTCTCGATTATAATTGATGGAATCCGAAGGGAAACAAAGAAATCGATCGGAACCGAGGGAACTTATGGGTTGAGCTGAATGTACGATCTCTGATTTGTGGTTTATAAATCCAAGAGAAAATAGTAGTAATTTACCTCTGTGCCGGCTTGTCGAATAGATTGTAGGGACACTCCTTGGCCGCCAGTCCGGTTTGGAGAGCCTGCTCCACCAGCAGGTGCGCTATGTCCTCCGACAGATGCAACTGCAAGCGATCGCTGCAATCCCGGCCCGAGTCCATCAGTGCAGCCACCGAAATGTTGTCATAAAAGGAGGCCAACGTGGCGAGGGGTGAATTCTTGGGCGCAGCATCGCTCCTTTGGCCAGTGGCGCTGCTTAGCCATGCCTTCTTTGGTGAGCGGGACTTCCGCTTGGCAGTGTTTCTACCGGCTCCAGGTTGCTGCTGCTGCTGCTCCCTTAGCAGCGGGGAATTGGATATAAGATCGGTGAGATTCAGGCGGAGCAAGCTAAAGTCCACGGGAAAGGGTATCCGATGCTGTACATTCTGCGGGCAGGTGAAGAACTCAAACAATCGCTGATGGATGCGACTGCCATCGACGGTAGCTAGCCGACTTTGCGACGTTTTGCTCGGCGATCTTACGGCTCCCGTTCTACCGCCAGTTGGATCTCCACCACTTTGAATATAAAACTGCAGCTCCATCAACGTCTTCCGCAGATTCTGGTCATTGTACAGATACAGGGAAATTAACTCGTCCAGCTCGATGGGACAGTTTTCCATCAGGGACAGAACAGCTAGGAATCTGGAGATGTTCAAAGCGTTGGGCGCTTGGAAATGGATTTGATTCTGTTGCATCAGGCGCTGCAGATGCGCGCTATTTGGATCCGTGGCCACCACAATCACCGGTCTCTTGGAGCTGGCTGCCAACGTGTAAATGGCCTCTGTAAAGCCAGCATCCATGTTGTCAAAGACGATGTCAGCGTCTTCTATTAGGATCAGGGACTTCCGCACCTCGGATGGAGGTTCCACGGCCTTAGCTTTCGCTTTTAGGCTACCCTTTTGCAACTTTTGGAGCAACTGCTGCGAGGATCCACCGCCCGCCGTCGCCTTGCTATCCTTCCTAATCTGATGCGACTGTGTGGCTTCTTGGAGTTCCTGGATCAGTTTCTTTCCCGTCCGCTTCATCCCCGCATTGATCTCCAGCACATTGAAGTTCATATCGTTGGCCAAAGCAAAAACGGCGTTGGTTTTGCCACTGGACGAGGGTCCCACGAGCACCATGGTGTTGCTATTGACTCCCATAGAGCTGGAATCGTTGCCCATGTCAAAGGTCGAGTCATCCAAGGTTTGGGAGTTTCGATTACTGCCACCGTTCCCACTCCAGTTGGCCAGGAATTCTCTGAGCTCCTGAACTGGCGTTAGATTCACCAGAACCTGCTCGAATAGCAGCGGTTTGTATTTTTCGGTGAAGAGCAGCTCGCCATTCGGAGCTGAAGATGGTGGCTTCGCCTCCTCATCATTATGGTCCGTGGATTGCTGCTCCATCGATCGTCGCGAACGCCTTGTAACGACAAAGGATTCACCCACCTGCTGCGTGTCATGTGAGCTGTCAATGGCGCTAAAGTGACGATACTTTTCCCGCATCTGATTGTAGCATTTGAAGGTGGGAAAGCGGTCAAAGTCGTTCTTCCAGAGCTTCACAAATCCGCGCTTGTTCTCCAGCTGGGGCAGAATGGAGTAGGCAAACTTGGAGTTGGAATTTCTATTAGACGTAAAATCAGCTGGGAGGCAGCTGGTGAAACTACTACTCGACCTTGAACGACGTTTGCTGGCGGTGGATGATGTAGTAGTGATCTCCGGGCTGGTATCCTCTTTCCTCAAGGCAAAGGGCAAAACCAGAGGGTCATCTTTTGGTACATAACTCTCGCAACCGACGTGCGCCACTCGAGGAAACACCTCGTAGCTCTCCTCGTACATTTGCTCATGGTTCTTCTGACGGATTTGCTCTTGTCTAATTTTATCTGGGACTCCGGACTGCAAAAATGCCTGGCGAGCTTTCAGAATCGACGGATCCGGACTTGGCTTTGGCAACTGACGTACAAAAAGCGGCGCTAGTTTCTTTGGCGTGGTAGCCGGATTGCTGTTGTCCAGATCAATAATCTCTACAGATTCCTCGGCCTTTTGGACCTTCGCCCTTACATTTTTGGCGGGACTAGTTTCCAGGTCGTAATCGTAGCGCGCCTTGCCCGCACAAGAACGACGTGGCCTGCCCGATGGCGTGGATTCCATATCCACAATCGGCGTCTCCTGCTGACTCTTCCTTCGCTGTGTTCTTCGTTTGGGCGTCTCCAGTGGAGGAGTTTCTATCGCAATGGGATGCTTTTCGGCCAGCTCCTTCGGTGATTCCACCTTGGCAAAGTAACCAAGCAAGCTGTCTCGCTTTTTTGTGGGCGAAGACAGCTTGGCGAGGAACTCCTCTGTTTCGGGATCTGGCTTTTTGGCATCTAAGCTGACCACCGGCACAACATCCACGGTACTCAGACGACGACCGCGCGGCCTGCCTTTTGGACGTTTGGTTGTTGGCTCAGGCGCTGAAGATGAATCCTCCTTCTGGTCCGACTTGGTCAGCATTTTCTTCAATCTAAGGAATGGGATTATTATTAAATAAATTAAATCTCGAATGCGTTGGAACTTTTGATTACTAAGTATTTTACCCTGCAGGACGATAATGATTTCCTTTGTTACTATCCCCGAAGAGCAAAGCACGTGTAACATTCGACTTGAGTTTACCCCTAAATGAATTCACAAACTCACCTCTTAGCCCTTTGTTCCATTTGTAGTTCGATGAACTCCCCGCGGGCTTCGTCCGCAAGTCTTCGCTTGGCGCCGCCCTTGCGCTCGTTCCAATCCTGGAGCAGCTGCTTCCTCTTCGTTTGCGGCGTGGCAGCGCCTCTTCCCTCCTCCTCCTGCTGTTCGGCTGGTGACTCGGCGCCGCCTTCGTTGACGCCGATGGAGCGATTGCGAGCATTCATCATGAACTCAAAGACGTTGGTGGATGGCTTGGGCTTCGCGGATGCTGGCTGTCCAGGAGAAGCAGCCACGTTCTCCGGCTTGCCGGCCTTGGCGAAGTGCTTCATGATGCTCTGGTGATCGGCCACGGGAGTGCTGCACTTAAGGGGACTGGAGCGCCTCCTGCCGTTTTTCAAACCATTCTCCTGCGACGACTTCTCCCGCAGCGGTTGTGGTTTCTCCTTGTCCGTCTTCGTGTCTTTGTGTGGCTTCTCCTGAACACCACTTTCCGCGAGGAGAGCGGCTCTGCGCTTCTCCTCGCGCTTCCGCTTGTGCTTCTCTCGATGTTTCTGCTTCACCGAGTGCAGTACCTCCTCCATGTTCTGGAGAATCAGCTTGGACTTGGCGCTGGGCGGCGCACGGAGCACGAACGGGGATGTGGGCTCTACCGGATCCGTGCCGGCATTTCTCGTGGGCGTTCCGGGGGGACTACTCGCAGTGGCAATGTGATCGCTTGTAAGACAATTTACATCGGTCATTTTCTGCGATCGCTTCTGGTTTTCTTTCTACTTTTAGTACATATTTGCTGGTTGTGTGTGCGTAAGTGTATTTGGTGTGTGTCTTTTTGTGTTGTTTTTTCTTTTCTAAGTGTTGAAGCGACGGGATTGTACGGAATTATATTGAAGCCAAACTCATAAGATCGCAAATAACTTATCGGGCGGGGGGAACGCAAGAGGCAAAAGCAAAATAATACAATAATAGTGAGTGAGATCTACCTTCGCTGCGATTCTTTTCTGGATTTTGTTACACTCTCGCTCGCCTCCCACACGCACACACACTACCGCAGACTCGCACGAGTGCCGCCGCGTTGGCCACGCTTCTCTAGCTAACGGTACTGGCGGGCCCCCAAGTGGTCACTGCTTTCCGGTGTCCAATTCAGGCGTTTGTAATCATTTTACTCGTGTTTTTCGGCATCTAATGGAAGCAAAGTGTGCTGGTCGAGAAAAAAAAGGCGCGAATGAATAGTGTTGAGAAAAGTTCGCCAGGTGGTGATTTACAGCACTATCAAATCACTAAAACAGTGTGACCCGTCGAGGTAATAAGTGGGGAGGAAATGTACGTCAAATTAGCGTCGCATAGTTCGCGTCGAATCGGAACGGTGGTAAATGGAACGCAGGGGCGGTTTTTTATTTATTTCGTAAATAAGCAACTAAATCTAGTAAAATAAAGTACCGACGAGTTAGGTACTAATGTTTTATTTTAAGAGTGGCAAATTCAAGATATGCAAGTGGCAAAATGAAAAATAACCCTAACTTGGCGAAAAAAGCCTTAACTAGCCATGTAAGCTAGTGTAAGGTCAAATGTAAGATATCTGTATGCCACCAGCGCTCCATGTAGAATTGCGGATAAGTGTGGAAGCTTAAGTATGCAGCTTTTCGATTTCATCGCTGGGCGTCGCCACTGCATAGGTAAAAATTCCGTATGATTGGTGTCGAGGTACACTGCCATGTAAAAACATTTGTTAACTTGTTTATTTTTAGTTCTTAAAAATTAAAATTACCATAACTTGGCCAAAACAACCTTAATTTCAAATCGAAAAGCATTTCTTTGTTAGATTTTATTTGGTTAATTAATCTGCATACCGACTTTACGAATAAGAAAAAATAAAATTTTACTCAATTTTTGCAAATTTTAATGATGTAACCCCTTATCAAATTTTGAAAAATCGTCCAAAAATTTTTTATTCAATATTTTATTTTTAAATAATTTAAATAATTAAGATTTTAACGGCGATTCGGAATATATATGGCATTTGGCTGTCATTCCATTTTTGGCCAAGTTATGCTCTCCAGAAGACCTCAAGTATGCGGATATTTGGGTCCTTAAATTTTGGACAAGTCAAAATGAAAAATAACCATAACTTGGCCGATTTTATTTTGTTAATTATTCTGCATACTTTAAAAATAAAAATATTTAAAAACTTTTATTGAATTTTTGAAAATTTTAATGATGTAACCACGCGAGCGACTGGTTCATAAGTGGTTCCAGCTCCGGAGCTCGCGCGTTCTGTAACTTCTGGTTTTCACGGCCAAATGGATATTTAAGCCACTTGAACATTATAAATTGGCCCAAAAAATTGGTAAATTCAATTTTTAACACGTACGTTGTTTTACTCGATTTAGTTTCTTATTTAGGAAATAAATTAATAATAAAAACCCCCTCCGTGTTCCATTTCTCTCCGTTCCGGTTCGACGCTAACTATACGACGCTATTTTAGCGTACATGAGGGTGAAAGGGTTTTCCAAAACAGGTCATACTGCAACAAATAAATAATAAGAAATAATTTTATGAAATAAATTAAGACTTCATTTGTGAATTGCCTGATTCGTGACAATGTCATCGTACTACTTTGTTATTGTTGGACACAATGATAATCCCATCTTTGAGAAGGAATTTAGCACAGTGAACAAGGAGCTGCGGGTATGTAACAGAGGGGGGAGTCAAGGAATAACTTATTTACCCCTTATGACTCGTAGAAGGAGGACCACAGGCACCTGAGTCAGTTCATTGCCCACGCCGCCCTGGATTTGGTGGATGAACACAAGTGGAAGACGGCCAACATGCAACTGAAGTCCATCGATAGATTCAACCAGTGGTTTGTTTCCGCCTTCATCACCGCCAGCCAAATAAGATTCATCATCGTCCACGACAACAAGAACGACGAGGGCATCAAGAACTTCTTCAATGAGATGTACGACACGTACATCAAGCACTCCATGAACGCCTTTTATAGGATTAATACGCCCATTAAGTCCCCAATGTTCGATAAGAAGTCTGAGATCTTTGGCCGAAAGTATCTATTATCCTAAATATGTTGCAAGTTCTTATCAAATAAGCCACGTTATAGTGTAAATATTATCTAATTTAATGAGAAAACCAATCTAAACTCTTTATTTTTTCCTTAGAACTAAGCCCAAGACATCCTTTGAGCTCCCAACCAGGCCTTGGAACTTCCAGTATCCATAAGTAATAAGTAGTGCTCCGGCTTACAATTTGTTTTAATTTATTTAGAAAAGCAGTCTACGCTTATCTCTTGATGGACTTGGTTTAACTCTCTCTTTACTCGATGCGTCCTCGTATCAAATCTAAAACGATTTAACGCCCGCCTCCAGACTAGAGTAAACTACATAGATGTGTGGCTTGAATGGATGAACAACGCGTGGAATCAATTGAAAACTAAAGCAACAAAGTTATACGGAATTTGTGTGAATGGGTGTTCGTTCAAAAATCTCTTGAGGTGAGCCTCCTGCGGCTCACTAAGCACAGCTTAGTGCTTCTTATTCTTGCCGGTGCGCTCGTATTTGCTCTTGGACTGGTGCCACAGGCCCAGGGGAATGGCCAAAGAGGGCAGGGTCATCACGGCGAAGGCCACCCAGTCAAAGAAGTGGGAGGAGAAGCGCTTGTTGTACTCGTTCAGGTTGACAATTCCACCCTCACCGGGCTCGGAACTGACCGCCTGCTGGAGCTGTAACAAGATATATAGGTTTAGGACAAGGTAACTAGTAAGTAATATTCTTATCAACTCCCATCACCAAACTGATAAGAAAAGGCGAGGATCCGAGAATATTACTCACCACATCCGACTCCTCGACGGCCTTGTAGGATACCTCAGCGGCGGTGAAGTTGAAGTAGCCAAAGGCCTTGGGCCTCACCACCAGCACATGTGTAAAGTTGTTCTGGGGAGCGATCCTGTCGACCACGGCGGTGGGCTGGCCGCCAACAACCTCGAAGGCATCCGGATGGAAGCCGCTGTCTACGAGGCGCACCTTAGTGGCGGCTCCGTTCCCCACATTGAAGATGGTGTAGCGCACTAACAGGTCGCTCTTCTCCACCAGGTACTTGTTCAGGATCTGCTTGGAGACCAGGAGACGGGCGCGGGTCTCGTCCTCCGAGAGGCAGACGCTGAATACCGCGCTCAGGGCGCACAGCAATAGCAGGTGCTTGAACATTCTGCAATCACATAAGGTTTAGTTCACGTTTCACTTTTTTTGTTGACGTGGAAGGGCAGAAGATGCGGAAGAGGTGGGGTGGTCCCAAAAGGGACGCCTCTTTCCAATCGATTTTCTCCATTTTCATAACACAATGGTGCTCCGAAATTAAATCGATCGCATACGCTGAAAAGTAATGTCGAAATTTCAGTACTTACTTGAATTTGAACTGTTTCTTTTGCGAGTATTTTGGAACTAAAGTCGTAGCAGGCGGCCGCTTTCTCGTTGCTTCGTGACGTGGAGCTGTCAAGTCTTCGGGTGCCAGGGATGCAAGCTTTGTGAACAGGGTTGCCAACAGAGCTGTCAAGGTAGACAAAGAAATGTCAAAAAAGGTTCCGAAGATGGATAAAATGCGACCTCGACTTTTATAAACTGTGATAAAAAAAGGTGGGAGACATGGCTGAACCAAATAAATGTTAGTGCAGCAAAATAAGCATTTATTTGAAGGGTTCATCAATACATAATACTTTTTATTGCATTTATAAATATTTATATATTTTTTTTATTTAAACATAATATTATATTAATGAATTAGTTAAATTTGAAGTTCGTATGCTTTGGGCAGCCATACCCCGGTGTTATACGGCTGTTAAATATTAACACCAGCGCTCTGTGGTTTAAAAAGCCACTAAACAAATGTAAACAAAACAGTTTTTTCTTTGTTTTTAAGACTTTAGCTATTGTCTAGTTGGTGTTTGCTAAATAATTATGCTTTTTACCTGACTCTGGCTGTATTATTGTCATATTTTCTGCGTAAAACAGCTGTTTGCCGGCACCTGGGAATGCCCTTGAATGACATTGCACCCTACAGAAAGCTTTTCGGCCTATGCGTTTGCCCGTGAAGGATAGCAAAATAACGGTAAATCATGATGAAGTAGATATATTCTAAATTTCTATCGGATGATAACCGAAATTATGGGCTTTAATACGTTATAAAGACACACCCCCACAACACATTTGGGAATGACTGGCGGCACGCATCGATGATAGCGCTTATCGGTATCGACATAGCCGAACCTCTTGACAATCGCGTTATCAGTGGGAGGCGAAAACGCTGCGCTGTGCTAGACACTCAATTTTCATCGCACCCAAACGCGGGTCGGTCGTCCAGTTGGAATTCAGCCAGCAGCCGGAAAACTCCAGTGCAGTGATATGTCGCTATCGGTGGAAATTGTCGCCACAACGCCCTACGAGGGTCAGAAGCCAGGCACCAGTGGATTGCGCAAAAAGGTTTGCGCCTCCGAAAAAAGGACAAAGATCCGTGATTTCATCTGATCTCTTCCCTAATTCTCGCAGGTGAAAGTCTTCACCCAAGCAAATTACACTGAGAACTTTGTCCAGGCCATTCTGGAGGCCAATGGCTCTGCCCTGGCGGGATCCACTCTGGTTGTTGGTGGCGATGGACGATACTACTGCAAGGAGGCAGCCGAGCTGATTGTTCGCCTGTCCGCCGCCAATGGTGTCTCGAAACTGCTGGTGGGCCAGAATGGCATCCTATCCACGCCCGCCGTCTCCAGCCTGATTCGTCATAACAAGGCTTTGGGTGAGTTTCCTTACGCCTATATATAGGCAGCGTCCACTGTGCTCGTAAAGATTTTAATTGATAAGACCCATAGCATCTCCTTGCACAATCAACGAACGGGGTGGCGGGAGCACTGTTAACTGCCAGAGGTCGTCCGCGGGGTCATATAGTAAACAGACTTCGCGTCGGTTAACAGAGTCTTTCTGAAAAAGTTGAATAAGGCAAAGGCGTCTTTGGAGTTACTGGATAAAAGAGTTTACATTTAAAATAGTTAAAGAAGAATAGTTATTGAACTTTGATAATTATTTCGACTCTTCTATAATAACAACAAAGGTAAAAAACCACAAAAAAGTCTATAACGAATTTCAAATCTGAAAATAATTTTGTCCTGAATTTCACAACTTAGACACACCTTGTATTAACCATAACTGGGTACAAGTAAAAAGTAAATGAGATTAAAATCTTGTGTACTTAAATCTAACATTATTAATCTTATTATTATAAATATAATTTAATTATTATTTCAATACAAAACCAGACGTTATGTTAATTTTTTGGTATCCCTTCCTCAGGTGGCATCGTTCTGACGGCATCCCACAATCCCGGCGGTCCCGAGAACGATTTCGGCATCAAGTTCAACTGCGAAAATGGTGGCCCTGCCCCCGATGCCTTCACCAACCACATCTACAAGATCACCACCGAGATCAAGCAGTACAAACTGATCCGCAACCTGCAGATCGACATCTCCAAGGTGGGTGTGACTTCCTTTGACGTGGCGGGCAAGCCCTTCACCGTTGAGGTGATCGATTCGGTGGCCAACTATGTGCGCCACATGGAGGAGATCTTTGACTTTGCCAAGCTGAAGGATTTCGTGATCGGCAAGGCTACGGGCAAGCCCTTGAAGATGCGTATCGATGCGATGAATGGTGTTACCGGCTCCTATGTGAGGGAGATCTTCCTGAATCGCCTGGGTGCCTCTGAAGCCTCGGTGGTGCACACCACGCCTCTGCCGGATTTTGGTGGCCTGCATCCCGACCCAAATCTGACCTACGCAAAGGACCTAGTGGATACTGTGGCCCAGGGAGACTACGATATCGGCGCCGCCTTCGACGGAGACGGTGATCGCAACATGATCATCGGTAGCAAGGCATTCTTTGTGACGCCCAGCGACTCGCTGGCTGTGATTGCCCACTACCTGGAGGCCATCCCCTACTTCCAGAAGAATGGTGTTCAGGGATTTGCTCGCAGCATGCCCACCGCCTCCGCTGTTGACTTGGTAGGCAGGAAACTGGGTAAGGAGGTGTTCGAAGTGCCCACTGGCTGGAAATACTTCGGTAACCTCATGGACGCCGGTCGGTTGTGCCTGTGCGGGGAGGAAAGCTTCGGAACTGGCTCCAACCACATCCGCGAGAAGGATGGCATCTGGGCGGTGCTGGCCTGGATATCCGTGATGGCGCATACGGGCAAGGGCATTGAGGATATCCTGAAGCAGCACTGGTCCGTGTATGGCCGCAACTACTTCACCCGCTATGACTACGAGGAGTGTGCCTCGGATCCCTGCAACGACATGATGACCACCATGGAGAAAGCTATCACTGACCCCGCGTTTGTGGGCAAGAGTTACTCCAGTGGTGGAAAAACGTACAAGGTTAAGGAGGCGGACAACTTTAGCTACACGGATCCGGTTGACAAGTCGGTGGCCACGAAACAGGGTCTGCGCATTGTCTTTGAGGACGGCAGTCGCATTGTGATGCGTCTCAGTGGAACTGGCAGCTCCGGAGCCACTGTGCGGTAAGTTCTGTTGGATTTATTACTACCTAATGTTCGGAATTACATAGTAAAATCCTTCCTCTAGGTTGTACATTGATTCGTATGAGAAGGAGAACGTTTTGGGTCAGGCCAGTGTGATGCTGAAGCCCCTCATCGACATTGCTTTGGAGATCTCCCAGCTGCCCAAGTTCACCGGGCGCAATGCTCCCACCGTCATCACTTAAGCACGTAAAGAGGAGTTCCTGCTCGGAATAGAAATCACTGAGATTACTACTAGCAACCCCTCCAACTGCAATCTCCTGTACTTGTACCTCAGCGAGGCATTTCCTTGTTATGTTTGCGGATTTATTAAAGTTTGTGTGTAGCCAAAACCTCACTTTAAGGGCGTGGCCAGATACTCGAATTCACTGAGTATGATGTTGGGAATGCGCTGCTCTAGGACTCTCAGAGGCAAGCGAGCGCTGCGTATAAAGGCTAGTAGGAAGTGAAGGGCAGTAACCACCTCGGGTCCTAGGGTCTCCTTGTCCCTGTAAAGTGGAAGCATACGTTTAACACAGATCTTTTGGAGCATATGGAACTCGTCACACTTACAACAACTGCGCTTCAGCGATAGTTACCACGTACTGGCTCATGTAGGATATATACAACATCTTGACATTCTTGTGGAACTGCTGCAGGATGGTTAGCAAACCCACAATAAAAGGCACACAATCAATGACATCTTTGGCTGTCTTGGGCAACAGACAATCCGTGTTCGTTGAATGTTGCAGGCGACCCAAATGGGCAATCGTGAACAGGAACAAGAACAGCGATACATTGTGACTATTTTTGGTGATGACAAAGACTTGCTCTAGTGGCTCATAGTTGCCTGTATAGAGCAGGATGTCCTGCAGTTCGGTCAGCATGCCCACGCCCCGTTCATCACATAGATTCTTGTTAAGCGAAAGCTCTAAAAGAAGAGCCCGGTTCAGCGTATCCGCCGTGTTCTGCAAAAGCTTAGCATCGCATTTGCTACTGAAGCTCAGCTCGCCGGCTATTTGCTGGCGAAGCAGCTGCTTCTGGCCGATGGCCAGCACCCAATCCAAAAGCGTGGGCCATACCTTGAGCCAGCGCTGGGTGTAGGCCTGATAATACTTCAACGGCTGCTTCGCCACTTCGGGGGGTGGGAAGTCCCGGGCCTCCAGTTCCCGCGTTAAGCTGGCCAAAGCTTCCACCCACATGCGATCCGAGGTTAGGTTTTTCTGCAACCTTTCTAGGTTACGCTTTAGCTCATCCGCCAACATGTGAGCATAGAGTCGCTCCAGTCCCACCATTCCTGCCGGCGCCAAAGCCTCTCGCAGTATGCCAAAGAATGCGGATCCGGATAGTACTTCCTGGTGTGCTGGGGCTTTCTTTTCATACCAGATGTTCTTGAGATCCAGAAAGATTGTTTGCTTGGGCTCCGTGCAGCGCAGGATTTCGTGAGCCAGGCGACCAATAAAGTTGTTGGATCCGGAGAGATCTCCCTGCACCGGTGGAAAGTTTGGAATCGGAATGATAGGACTCTGGTGCACCGATTGAAATTCCTGGACTTTGTGGCGCAAGAAGGCGTTGCACTCCTTCTCCACGTTGTAGTTAATAATGCGTTGCGACTCCTCCAGGAGAATGCCAAGTCCCTGAACTCTTAGATAGTCTTCAATATACTCGAAGGATCGGCGATATCCCTCGATCGTTTTGGCCAGCGCCTGCAGTTTCTGCTGGAGCAGCTGCACCGGCGTTTTTCCCTTCTCTGGCGTAAAGATCAATCCCAGATTATAAGCAGTGGACAGATGATTGACTAGCTCTTTGCGTATCCCATCCTCCAACAGTTGCTGGGGATCCAGTTCGATTACACCCACCAAAGTAGTTTTCATCATGAGGATTCCCTTGGTGAAAACGGCAATAGAGTTGGTGAGCTGCGCCACCTTAGCTCGCTCCTCGAACTGGGCGTATTCCTTGAGTCGTTCCTTTTCCACTCGGGTGGGAAACTCTTTAATCACATTGGTCAGTAGATGGATGATTCGTGCCAGAATGTTGAACATGGTCTCCGGAACGATTTGCAGAACACGACGCAGGAAGTTTGCCAGCTCCGTGCTGTAGTAGTTCGACACAGAGGCCAGATCCTCGCTCCTCGCCTGATTGATCCGCATCAGCGGCACCTCCAGAGTGCTGGCCAACTTAAGAAACACCGCACGGATACCGATCACTGCCTGCGGCTGTCGCTTGATGTGCTCCTGCATAAGCGGCTTGAAGTCACGCTGTAGGAGATGCCACGCGTAGCTAAAGTCGGTGATCATTTGGATCTGAATCTCGATGTCCTCCTTCAGGTTGATCAAATGCGCCATGCGGCTCAGCATGTCCCTAGTCTCCTGTACGTGCTGCTTGACCAGCATATTGGAGTGGAGATTATGGTACTCCTGCACCTCATCCAAGGCCTGCATTACCTGAATGATCAGGCGGCCCGACTTCTGGGGCCTGGCAAGCTCAAGTTTCTTTAAGCGATCGGCCACTGCGCCAAACCACTGCTGCAGCTGAGGATTCGGCTCGATCTTGGTCAGGGGTCTGGAGCCGGCAAAGGCCTCACTTAGCTCCTTCAGCCTCTGAATGGCCTCCTCTCGGCTCTTTGTCCACCGGTCTCCCTTGGTCTGCTGAATATCCGCCAGTAGTTCTCGCACACAGAGCTCCAATTGGCTACAGTTGAGCATCAGGTGATATAGGGCATTCCGATCGAATTTCAGCTCCTGGATCACCATTTGCTGCACTTGTCCTGGCTGGCTGGCAGTATTGTGTGAGAAGATGAAAACCTCCTTGGAGGTGTGCAGGCAGAACCAGCGCAGCAGGACATTCGACTGCCGCATCATCAGGATGATCTTGTTCGCGTGCTCCGTAACGAATCCGTCATCCAGGACTCCCTCGCGTGTTATCTCCTGCGTTTTCTGCAGGACCTTCCCCAGCTGTTCCCTTTGCTGGACGCAAAGGGTTTTAATCGCAATCGAACTTGTCACATTTTCGATAGCAGATCGGGCAGCCTTGAAGTCCAACCAGGCGTCTACAAGGTTCACTGTGATACCCATATAAAGGGACAAGCACCAGTTGTCGGAGAAGAACTTATCCACAATCTCGCGCATCTGGGAGCCTTGGGAGTGGAGCACCTTGGGGCAGAAGTACAGGCACACATACAGCATGGCGGCTTGAGTTGACAGGGCCGTAGAGCGGTGAGCAGGATGTGGATACAGGGTAAGCTGGTTGTAAATATCATCGCAACGGAGACGCGCCACAATCAGATCAACGAAGTTCTCATCAAACCGAAAACGTGAGAAGTACTCCTCCGGATATTTGGGTACCACTAGGCTTGCAGCCGCCTTAGCTGTCACTTTAGCTGCCTCCGAAGGATGCACATAGCCGGTCGATCGGAGAAGTAGGCAAACGTCCTGAATGTTGCTGTCCGCTCCAGACATGGGCGTGGCATCGCCACCACTGTATCGGTAGTAGGCTATGAGCAGACGCTCCCTCACATCGCCCGGTATGTGAAAGTCGAGCAGGAGGAGGATCACTCCAAACAGGTAGAGGGATTCGCAGAGCAGTTGACGACCCTCGTCCTCCTGCAGCACCGTCTCCAGCGTCTGCTGAATGTAGTAGCCACTGTCCAACTCCTTAATATACTGCTGCAGATCGGAGGCATAGTGATGGATGCTTTGGAAGGCCAAGTAGAAGCGCGTGATCAGCGGCAATTGGGTGCGCACCTCGTCATCCAATTCGGTTAGCTCCTAAGAGAGGGATATAAACAATATTAAACAGATATGGAAGAAGAGGTGGTTATCCTACCTGACTCTCTTCGATCTTCTTCTCATGACCTTCGGCCACTTTGAAGTAACTGAAATCCAGCAGAATCTCCCCATATTTCGCCTTATCTGCCTTGGTGTCTAATCTGTGAGAGTGGATTAATCACTGTTTTCAGGCATTTATTGCTTATATGTTGCTTACCGGTAAATACTGGGAACGTAGTCCTTTAGACGTAGGATCTCTGCTATGATGGAATTACCCACCGAAACAATATTTAAAAGATTCTGGCCGCAGGCATTGTTTTCATCGAAAAACTCTGTCATTTCGACAAGTAAAATGCATTTTCTTCTTCTTCTCGTTTTAGAGACGTAGAACCGTGTTTGCTTTATAAAAACATGCACTTGGTTTTAAGTTAATCTAAAGTCTTCTATTTTCTTTAAATTACAAGGAAAATTCGAATTAGTGGTTCTAATTACATTTATTTTGTCTCGCGAAATTTGCGCCCAGAGTGGGTGTGTGTTGTAATAACAAAAATACACTATGCTTAAGGTCACACTACATTAGGGTTGCCAAAGCTTTTAGAAGCTTTTGCGGCAAAATTTAAATGGGAATTGAGGAATCCTCTTATGCTATAAGACTAAATTAAATCAACTCAATATATAAGTTTCGTGAAATACTGTTAACAAATTTATTGCTTTATGTAATAGTTGTATAATAAATTAATATATATAATAATATAATATTCTTTAATATAAATTTTGGAAATTATATGCATAATGTAAAATCCTTGAAATATATCCATTAAAATTGGGAAACTTAAACTTAACTGAAAGTAATTAAAGAACTCATTCAGAGCATACTTAAATTAAAAATAATCTAAAGCCAAGCAAAGGAAAATTAAATAAAAATGAATAGTTTTAAGTGTTTTTTTCTGGAGTTGAATCCAAATGTAAATTTGGTTCGATTTTATTTTTTGTGTTAGGTTTTTCTTGCATTCTATTAGGGAGCGACTACACAAAAAGTTTCAGTAAGATTAATTAACATAAAAATGAATATATAAGAATAGCAATAATAATAATTAATTATTTAATTCGACTATAAATTTGTAATGATTTAACTAGCTAATTAACTGAGATACCGTTACATACATAAATGAAAACACACTGCGCGCACTTATGTTCTGAATTTTTTTGTTCCCACTAATAATTTCCACAGTGCTCAGATAGTTCAGTTTTCTGCATTTTTCATTTATTTTTTGTTGTTTCTTAATGTTAAAACATAATAATAATAATATATATATTTATATATATATATATTCAGTTATATGCCTACCAACTATGCGCTGTGTTTATGGATGCGTTTTGCCTGCTGCTCTTTTTGTTTTTATAATTTAATTTAATTTACACACAAAGAATTTGTTATAGAATTGTTTTTGTTTTAGATTTAAATTTTTGCTGAATTACATCAATTGTTTGTTGACATTTTGTTATCGTGTTTTCTTCTATTATTTTTTTTTTTTGGGATTGTATCTTACAAGATTCATCTTCTGGCTAGTTGTATAAAAATTTGTCTATTTTGTATATAAAGTTTAGAAGGAGTGTCCGGGCCTAGGGATCTCTGGGTAGTAGGGACTCGGGGGTGGATGCCAATGTTTGGTCAGTTTGAAAACAGTTTGCACATAAACAATAATGCACCACACACTTAGAGTCTAGTGAACCGTGTTTCAGAATTAGAATGGATGATGGTTATAATCGAGAGCGCCACTAATATAAAGAACATAATTGATTTCGGAGTGCACTACCCGCTCTCCTTGCCATCGAGAATTCGTTAATTATACTTTTGTTTGCGTTTTTATCTAAGTTAAACTATTTGAAAAATCTTAGCCTAGTCTGTATGTACAATTTGTTGTTGGTTGGGTCTTGCATACCGATTGGGGTCTTCCTCTTTATACAATTATTATGGGTATTTAAAAGTTACATCTCTCGCTTTTTTTTTGTTTAAACAACTATTAACTAAATTCAATGTATGTTTTAAATATGGATATCTTGTTGTTGCTTTTGTTTTGATGTGTGTTCTGTTTGCTACACTTGTATCGATCTCTTCTCTGGTTTTAAAAACCATGTTCTCTCTGCAATTCGGTTTCTTTTGCTGCCGCTAGCGCTCGCTACCTTTCCATTCACTTAAAATCTAAGAATTATGCTTGATTTTCGTTTAACAAACTAAGCTAAAATAATTAAATATATTAATAATTATGTTTATATCGTTTAGATAAGGCCGTCAATGCAGTTGTTGCAAACTTTATGTTACTTTTTAATTACAATTTAAACGCCCGCTGACTGCGCGTTCTCTTTACTTTACTTTCTCTTCGTTTACTTTTACGTTACTGTGGTTTTCTTGGTTTTTTTGGATTGGATTGGTTTGGTTTAAGTTTTACAGACAATTTATTGGGTTGGGGAAGGTAAATGAGCTTTAAGATAGGCTTAAAATAATATTACAATTTATGGTTTAAGTAATGTAAATATCTAAATTGATGGGGGCGCCTAACTAAAAAGAAAAAACAACAACGGGGGGGACGACGCGACGCAAATTTGAGGCTAAATTATGTAAAATTGTGTATATTGCAAATGGATGAAGTCGTAAAGCTGGAAACGACAACGACACAGACGACGATAGTCCAAGGAGTAGGCGGAGGATCAGCGAGGAGGAGACGGTGCTGCTGCGAATGATGGACGACGATCACTTGAGGTATGTCTTGAACAGCACAGAGCTGCGACAGAATTCGCGTTCCTGCTCCATATAAAAGAGCATGTCGCGCAGGTTAACACGCTTGATGCGCGGCCGTAACGTTGTTGGCGCAGAACTCGAGCTGCTTAGCAGTCCGCCGCCACTCGAACCCTTTTTTGGGAGAGAACGTATCTTAATTAGTCAGCTATCTGGATTTAGGTACTAAGTCTTCTTTAAAATGAAATTGTTAATATTGTTAAAATTCTTAATTTACCAAAATTTGTATAATAAATATTTTAAATATACATACCATTCCCGAACTGGCCAGTTCACCGTCCAACTTTAGCTTTTTTCGTGGTCCAATCGCCTGTAACGCCGTCAGATTTGCGTCCCGCTGGCGCAGCTCCTCCAGCTCCGCACGTTGCATCTCTTTTGCCTAGAAAATCAATCGGGAACGTTAAGTAAGAGAGAATAATGTGAATAATGTTTGCGCTGATCTTACCCTCGCCTTCATCTTGGCCTGTTCGGGATCTTCCACTCGCGACCGCGACTTGGCCGCCCGCAACAACATCTCTCTTTCCAGCTCCTCGTGCCGCTTCTGCTCGGCTTTGTCAAGCTCCTCCAGAAACTTAATCTGTCCACGCACATCCTTGGCCGGCTCATAGCGAGGATCCAACTGGAAGCAAGGATTTAGTTATTTAGGAAAAGGTTCGTTGTTTTTCAGACAGACTCACCTTGATGACATCAATGCGGTGCTCCGCTATCACAGCCAACTTCTCAACAATGTTCTTTAGTCGCTCCTGGCAGGCGTGCGATATCAGTACGGCCACATCCTGCGCCGGCTCGTCCAAGCCCGCTTCCGACGTAATGGCTCGTATCCGGGCCTGCAGCGCGGGCAGATTGAGGAACACCTCGTCCTTGCAGGACCGTATCTGGGTGCCAATGTTTTCCGTACAGCCGAGAATCCGCTGCGACTCCTCCGCTAGATTAACGCCGCCCATCGCGGCCACATCATTGATATCATCGTCACCGTACATCGACATAGAGCTCTGCGGGAAGAAAGAGTTGGCCGCTGCTGCCGCCGCCGCCGAGGCTCCGCCAGAACTGTTCAACTTGGCGTCTTCCATTGCGTCGCGTTTCTTCTTATTCATCGCCGCCTTGCCCATCATCGGCGACGCCTTGGTCATTGTTGTCTTGGCTCCAATTGGCGTGAGCGATGCAGTAATATGGGCCGGATGCAGCGACGACGGTGCCTTGATTTCCACCAACTTCGCTTCAAAGTGATTGTTGTTGTTGTGGTGCAGCGAATTTTGCATCTGCTCGCGGGCACGAAGAGCCTCCGGCGGCAGGTGGACCGTGGGCAGCGACGGTATCGGTAGCGTTGTGGTTGATGCAGAGTTCAGCGTGGATAAAACAGATAGCGTGGGGGTTGGCGGTGGTCCACCCGAGATGGCAGCCAGCGAGGGTGGATGCAGGCTGGGCGTAATTGCCTTAATCTGCGTCTGGCCCACCTTGACGGCAGTGAGTTTGTTCGTGTTGGGCGCACTATTCGGCGGCCGGGTAGTGGCACGGATCTGCACAGATCCTGTCGTTCGCTGAAGCTGGGCATGCTGCGGCCCACGAATTTGCACAATGTTCTATAAGAAAGAGAGTTATATATATAGTTATGTATATTAAAGCAACCACAATAATTAAAAGATGGAAATAACAAAAAAATATTGTCTTTTCTTACCGCCTGTCCGGGCACCTGTAGCGAAGGTATCTGAGCGCGAATGGCCCCCGTATTGACTAGGCGCGGAGCCGTCGGCAGCCGAATATTTGGCGGCTGCTTCGATATCGTCGTGTGGCCAATGGTGGGTCGGGGCTGGCCCAAGGCATTCGGCGTTATCATGCGCACCTGCGTCTGTCCAATGGTTGTTGTCTGGCTGGGGCCGATCGGACGGATTTGCGCTTGAATTTTCTACAATCCGAATAGAAGTAAATAATTTTAAATAAATAGAAGGATTAGAGATGAGATAATCTCCAACTTACAGGCAACTGTGGAGGGAGTCCGACCAGGCCGAGCACATGTTGCGGCGGGGGTTTGATGCCCTCGATGACCAGCTCCTTGGTGTAGAGAGCTTGCCGGAGCAGGGGCAAACTCTTCTTGAGGAATCCTATCAGACAGGGCTGTGGGCTAGCGTTGAGCAAGCGCTCCAGGCGGTCGCAAAACTCCTCCGGCTCCACATTCGCATTGACCAGCTCCTGGATAAGGGTACGCACATTCTTCTCCACCGGCTTCGGTTCCCGTGTCGACAATTCGATTAAATTGGCTAGAAACTTGCGACACTTTTCTTTGGTATTGCCCTGCTGCGTGGTCGTCGTCGCCGCTGCTCCCGTCGTACCGCTACTGCTGCTCACCGCTGTGGTCACCGTTCCCGTACTGGCGCCCCCCACATTGTTCGACTGCTGTTGCTGAGCTGGTATCGTTTGAATTTGCGTTATTTGCGGCAGGTGCGGCGCCTGCGCATTCAATTGCGTCAGGTGTGGCGGCTGTGATGCGTTCGTATAGCCGCCACTGGACACCGAATTCACAATTATGTTGTTGGAGGCGGTGGTGTTGGTCAGAGACTGTGAACAATAATATAACGGATTAATGTCAGGAATATATAGTAAGTATTTGCATAAATAGAAGTGCAAAATTAATACTCAAAAAGCGTTAGATTAATGTTACAAATATATATTGTATATAGCAGAATAAAGATTATGATAACGATGATTTTTCTTTAGGATGGGCAGGTCCTGGATCCTCCTCCAAATATGTGTGCAGGATGGCAGGGTTATGAGCAGGGCAATGGTAAATGAGATGAACGTTACAGTAAAATCCCGTCAATTGCAGTGATTGATTATTTTTTTATTAATCTCAATTTAATTTCCCAAAATCGGAGTTTTGGTATATTTTCAGTCATTTCTTCAACTCCTAAATCGTTGATTTAGATGTGGAAAAAATCTTTGACAATTGATTATAATACATTCAGTATAGATCGAATTTAGCAAATATCAGAGATTACATTCATTTCAGTTAGCTCAAAGTAATCACTGTATCAAGGTATTGTACTGTAATGCATATTTTTTTCGTTAAGGAACCATTATTTTAGTGCTATAGGGGGGTCTTCCTGTAAATATATAACACAGCAGCCCAGCACACATCATTGGTGAGCCCTAGTTAATGTGTTTGGCCTGAAACAGCAACTTGTGGACAGCGCATAAAACTAAATCGAATCGAAATAAGGAGTTTTATCGAAATTACACAGACAGTTACACAACGCAGCATGCAAAACGTAGCTAAGAATACATATATTATATATATATGCAATCGTATATGGAGAGTATTCTGGATAAATCAAAATATCAAGTTCGTTCGGACGACGAACAACAAAACGGAACTGAAGCGAATAGGCGTACGTAGTAGTATTCATAAATAAGATCAAAAATCCAAATGCATAAACAGACATAAGAGAACAGAGGAGAGAAGAGCAAAAAAGGACATATATCCAGATGAAGGCATCTCTTTACGTTTTGCTTGATCTTTATGGTGGCTGCCACATTGGCTGCAGCTGCTGCAGCGGCAGCCGCAGCGGATGCCTGTTGCTGCTGCTTATGTTGCTGCTGTTGCTGGGCCTTGAGATGCTGCTGTTGCTGTTGGAGCTTCTGCTGTTGCTGTAGCTGCTGATGCTGCTGTTGCTGGTTAGTAGCGGGTTTGTTGTTGTTGTTGGTAGAGGTGGTGGTGTTGGTGGTGGTGGTGGTGGCATTGATAATACTGTTATTATTGTTGTTATTATTATTGCTGGATGGGACTGTGGTGGATGATGTACGGACAATCGTTTTGCGCAGTGCAATGCTAGTGCTGGCTGTGCTGCTGCTGGTGGCTTGCTGTTGTTGCTGCTGCTGTTGCTGCTGATGTTGTTGCTGTTGTTGTTGGTATCTACTTACAGCTGCAGCCGGCACAGTTTGCAGACGAATCTGTGTTGTTGTGGGATGATTTGTGGTGCTTGTCGTGTTGCTGTTGTTACTATTGTTGTTGCTGGTGTTGGTTATGGTCTGTGTCACCGTCGGCGGACCCGTCGTCGTGCCCACGCGCAACAGCTGGAATCCGTTATCCGTCTTGACCAGCAATGCCGGGGTCTGGCCCGTATTTAGTGTGCTTAAAGTTATCTAAAAGTAAAGAGAGAGAAGACAGAGAGACTCGGTTTTCATCTGCTGGACCATGGTGTGACTGTGTGTCGGTGTGTTTCGGTGAATGTCTGTAGAGTGGGCGGTGGGAGGTGGTCTGTGCACATGTGTGTGAGGGGGGGAAGTGGGTTAGAGGTGGGGTTAGGGAGCTCCTTGTGGGGTTAGTTAGTAGAGAAGAACCCACCACAACAACCGTAAGAGAGACAGCTCAAAATCAAATCAAATCCTTCGTACTCACCGATGGACTCTGCGGTCTCACGCCCGCCATGTGTGAGTTGATCACCACACGGCTGAGCGGATTGGTGGGCACATTCTTCTGCTGTTGCTGCGTCGGCGCCTGGTGGCGCATGCCCACCACCACACCCGCCGGCAACATCGAGTTCAGCAGCGGCTGGCCGGCCTGGGAAAACACACATTATTATTATTAATCAATCGAACGATCATTCTGTTATCTCATCATAGACATAATCTACTTGGGCAGAGGAAGCATTGAGATGGGTTGGTGGGGGAGATTCTAAGTCTAGGCTATAACATGCAGCGGTCCCCGTGGGATTATCGATCCTCAGAGGCACCCAGTTTACAGAACACATATATATAGTGGGATTTATGTTTGATTTGTATCCGTTTTATATGGTGTGTGTTTCTGCTAATTGTTCTACATGAAGCGAGTGTTGTAAGCAAACTAGTTCTACAAAAAAAAATGGCAGGGATCTTATGGTATAATGTAGGCAAAAAAGAGTTTTGGTCCTAGATTTTGGGTTTGGGAAATAATTGGATTGGTGGGGGATCATCATAGGATTCCATTTGCGGCACTACAATTTCCGAAAATTAAGGCAAGCTATAAAGGAATTGAGTTGACCAAAAATCTGGGAAATTACCTAGTAAACATAGAAAGAATTGCATTTAGTTTGAGCATGATTGGGCGTTGACATTTTAGAGATCTTAAATGTATTAGCTCCGTAAAAGCTGCCAGACCTCAATAAGTATTAGGAAAATTTAGAAAACAATGAATGACTTGATTGTAAAATTCTCGAAACATTAACTTAATTTAAAGAGTCTACAGATTGTAGCTCCATTCAGCCATATGGAAACTATTTAAGAGAAGGATGGAAGATTGGAATAAGCCTGAATTACCACATATGTATGTGATTGGGAAAGGATGTGGTTTTTCGGATTGGATACATTACAGAAAGCTCTAGATGAATGCATTAAGAACGAGAATGAAATAATACCAAGCGTGTGTGTTGTGTGTGTACTACAATCCGACCCCAAAGGAGGGAGGAGCAGGAGGAGATTTGGACGAGTGATACGGCCGACTTGCGATCGCCTAGCGCCCGAAGTGGGTGGGTTTTAGCTTTAATATGGATACCTGATTGATGGTCTTGGTCATGGTTACGATTCCTGCTGGTGCACTTGAGACTAGACCCGCCGGCAGGGTGACAGCATGGTGGTTGGATTTAATAACTAGGGTTTGAGTTTGGGTGGCACCTACGGATTGCGTCTGCTGCTGCGACTGCTGTTGCTGCACTTGGTGCACCTGGGCCAGTCCCGGATGGTGCTGGCCCCCAATCCCCGCCTGGATGGTCTTGATGGTGGTGGTGTTCGGCAACTGGGCCGTCGAGATGACGGCGCCGGGATTGCCGGCTATGTTGATGGTGCCATTGGGCAACGGCTGGCTGGTGAACGTGATGCGGTTACCGGCAGCTGTCTGGCTAGTGTTCATCGTGCCGACGAGAGAGTGTGCGGGGGCGTTGGGCGTTGTGTGTGTAGGTGTGTCTTCTTGGAAAGCTTGATGAACTCGCGTTCTGTGTGGTAGATCCTGGCCGATCAACTGCTGGCGCACATTCTGTGGTGGCGATTCACACGGGACACGAACTGTTGCATGCTGCGCGCTCCAGAAGCGAACTGCAAGGTAAGGGGAGGCACTTTAGTATTTATACGAGTCGGGCGGCGAAGGAGGAGGAGCAGGTAAGCTGCGTCTGCGAACGACGATTACTGCAGCTGCTACCCGTCCCGGCTACCTGGCGGTCATAAACCAGAAACCGAACCGAAACTGGGACCAGCAGATGGCTGGAGACGTGGGAGGAACACCACTTGACGACTCAGACGTTTAGAAGCACGCACACACGCACACTGCTGGTAGGTAATAAGGCAACTGCATTCACCTTGGCCAGAAAAACCCGAAGAACGCACGCGGGTGCTCCGCTGACTTATTCACGCGGCTGCTGCTGCGCTGGCTCCCTTGCACTCTCCTTTCTCCTGGCGCTCGCCTCTCACTAGCACCTCCGTTTCCTCCTTCCTTCCGTCCGTCCGTCCCGCCCCGTCGCGTGTGTTATCTGGCGTTGCGTTTTTCGGTGCGCTGCTCGCTGCCTTTTGTTTTCTGCCTTCTGCGTTCTTTCCACTTTCTCGATCGGTGGTGGCGCTGGGGGTTTCCTTCGCACACACACACGCGCGCGCTCGCACGGACAGATTGTTGAGCACTGGAAGAATGCTTTATTTTGATTATTTTGATGTACAAAAAATTTGGCAGCGACGGTGCGAGAACGCCGCCATTTTCACGAATGCGCGTGCAAAGCGAAAATCGAGGGGCCGGCGTTGCCAGAAGGCTGCGAAAAACCACGAAAATCACGATCTGGCTACGCTCCACGTTTATGCGGGAGAAATTGCGATGTTTCAAAAGAGAACTTTAATAATAATTTAATGTGGTTAAATAAAATTTTAATTTTTTAAACAAAAAAAAAATATATTTAACCGTATTAAAGCTATACATGAGATATAGCGCAGGTTACGACCACCGCGAGCCCCCATTCAAGTGTTTACATGGCCGCAGTGGCAATATGGAGCATCGTGCCAGTTCAGCAGCCGTAGTATTAGTAATTTCTGCTTTTGCGGGCAGCGGGTGGTGGCATGTACCCTTGTCCGTGTGTGTGTGTATCAGTATCAGTTTTGTACAGTTGCAGCAGTCGGTGGCAGTTTTGCGGCCGTGCGGCCAAGGCACTCACTTCAATTCATTTTGCGTTCGAACTCGGTGCACTGGAGCGCATTTTATACGATTTTCCGATGCGTTTTGCTGGCGATTTAGCCGAAAACCGAGTAAATAATGTTTGCGGGCCGCCGAGGTCGGACGAGTAATCAGTGTGACCGCAAAATTATCCTAAAATAATACCGTACGACTAAAAAAATGTTATACAAAATATACCATTTAATTTGTGCCAATATACCAAAATTATACCCTTAAAATATTATTTGCTTTAAATTTATTTTTTTAACAATATATATTTTCTTAACAATGTTTAATTTTTCTCATTCACATACAAAATTGTTTTCTTGGTTATAATAATAAGTTAAAGCAGCTGGTTTCGCATAATTTCGGATTCTGTGTGATCAGCATTGTTGCCGACTTGGCAATTTTCTAGCCAGTTCTATTCTGCAGGACATAAAAACAATTGGAAGCTACCGATATTAGAGGAACCTATACATTTTCCTATTTCACACAATTTATTTGCTAGTTTAAATAATTTTGTGCTCTAAAAATGTTTGAAGTAAAATTTTTTCCATTCCAAAATGGATACATTCGATCAACAGCATCCAACCTTTTTGGAGCTCACTTCTCTTAGGAAACTCGATTAAGGTTCTCTGTTGATAAATTTTTCTCTCTGGCGTCTCTAAAGAAAAACATTATTAAACATCATGAACTGATCAAAGCGTATTGAAATTGTGCCTGTGTGCGTGTGAGGTTAAAAAACATCGATGTTACTATGGATACAATCGATAGGCTAAACAATCGGTTATTCCTTACAGAGTAGTCGATACCGCCATCGATGTTTTGACAGCACTACCGGCGCATATCGACGATTTTTCAGCAAGCCAAGCAAATTCAGGTAATTAAAGTTACAATAACGTGCTTAGACCGTCTGTCGCCCGTGGGAAAAGTGCCGCTCCGAAAGGGTTCCTTGCCGGTGCGCGCTTGCATGTCCGCTACACACGCGAAAAGTGCGTCTGAAGTTGCTCGGAAAAATCAATAGAACCGTAAGCAGAAAACGAAAAAAAAAAAAAAATGGAAGGGGGCTGCTCTGTCTCCTTGCCTTTGATTTCCTTGGGCTCCCGTCGGCGGCACAGCTCCTCTTTCTTGACATGACGTGACTAAGTCCACTTTGCCTTTTCAGCTATAAACAGGCTATTACCAAGAAAGCACATATAAATTCCTGAATAAATCCGCATAAATATTGACAGTCGGATAGCGAATGTAAGTAGCACACATCATATTGAGTAGCATGTCGGTGATGGCAGGAACGGGATTGGGAAGGGGTTCATTACCACAAACAGATTGGCAACAAATTCGATTTCCGTAATTGCAGCTACGACAATGGCGAACAACAACTACGCCGGGTTCAACTACGGCGGCACCCAGTACAACACGGGCCAGGTATCGTACCCGGCGGTAACCAACGCCACCTACGCGAACGCCGCGGCCTACCAAAACGCTGCTGTGACTGCCGGCCAGGGTGGTTATGCAGCGGCCGGGGGTCCTGGCGGTGGCGCTGGCGCCTCCTCCGGGCCGGGAGCGGGCGGTTACGGTGGTTATGGCGGCGGCGGCGGTGACTACCGCAACGCTATTCAATCGTACGACGCCACCAAGACATTCTACCAGCAGTCGCCGGCCAGCTACAACGCCCCGGGTTCGGCAGCCGCAGTCAGCAAGACCCACTACTCGGCCCCGCCCGTCAAGAATCCGGTTAAGGGTAAAATGGATAAGTCCAACGGCGGACCGAAAGCTCCCAACTCTGCTGCCTCGGGTGGCAATAACTACGGCTACGACACCGCCCTGTATAACGCGGCCAGTATGTACGTGGCCCAGCAGCACCAGGGTGGACCGCAGAAGCCGAACGGCGGTCCCAATAGTTGGTATCAGCGCAAGATGGGGCCCACCATTCCGGGAGCGCCCGCTCTGCGCGGCATGCGGCCCAAGGCCCCTCCACGCCCACAGCAGCTGCACTACTGCGAGGTATGCAAGATCTCGTGCGCCGGACCGCAGACCTATCGCGAGCATCTGGAGGGCCAGAAACACAAGAAGCGCGAGGCCTCGCTCAAGATGTCGGCCAGTGCCACCAGCACCACACAAAACCGGGGCAATAATTACCACTGCGAGCTGTGCGACGTAACCTGCACGGGCACGGATGCCTATGCGGCCCATGTTCGCGGTGCCAAACACCAGAAGGTGGTGAAGCTGCACCAGAAGCTGGGCAAACCCATTCCCTCGGAGGAGCCAAAGAAAATGGGCAAGATAAACTTTGTGCCTGCCGCTGCCGGGGCAGTCGCATCGGGTGCAACCGGAGCTGCTGTCTTGAAGACTGAGGGCGGTGCCGCCAACGAGGACAACTCACCAGGAGATGACCTAGAGGACAATATGGACGATTCGCTGGGTGAGAACACAGATAACATTAAGCCTGTGGGCGGCGAGTATATCGAAGAGGTCAAGGATGAGGAGGGTAAGATCCTGAGCTTCAACTGCAAGCTCTGCGACTGCAAGTTCAACGACCCTAACGCCAAAGAGATGCACATGAAGGGACGCCGTCACCGCTTGCAGTACAAGCGCAAGGTGCAACCCGATCTGGTGGTTGATTTCAAGCCTACGCCTCGCCAGCGTCGTTTGGCCGAGGCCCGTGCGCAGCGGGCAATGATGACCGGCCACCGCGGTGGCGAGGACCACGAGGGCGGCAACTATTGGGAGGAACAGCGCAATCGTCAGTACAACGAGGAGTACGACTACAATAACTGGATGTCGCGTAGCTTTGGAGGTGAGTTCACACTATATAAGGCTTGTGTAAATTAATAGGACCTACTTTGTTGTACAAGTTAACTTAAAAGTTACTAACTGCTATTTTCACTTAGTATTATTATTACTATTATTATGTTATCTTTGATTAAACTCCAGTTAAGATTGCTTGAGAATTTCTCATGTATTTAACCAGTTTTCTTACTTTCTTTAATTTAATTTTAAAAGGTTAGAACAAGCCATTGTCAGGTAAAATTATAAATTATTAGATTCGTCGGAAAAACCTTTCATTTCTCTTCGTTTTAGTCATCGGTTAAATGTTCACAGCGAAACTTTTCTTACTGCGCTCTTTCAGTGACCAATTTTCCAGTCATACCGATACCGTTTATCTTGAGGCAATATTATTTCATAATTGGGATCATGGCCGATTATTCCAATCGCAAAAATATATATTTGTAGTGCACATTTTTATAATATTTATTTTTTCAGGCGCCCAGCGCTTTGGACGCATGGGTAATGGACCGCCGCCGCACTTTGGCATGATGCCCGGTGGTAATGTCCGCCGCCCGGAGAGCACCGATGATCGCCACGCCATTGCGCGTCATGCTGAGATTTATCCCAAGGAAGAGGAACTGCAGACCATTCAGCGCATCGTCTCCCATACTGAGCGTGCTCTCAAGCTGGTCTCGGACGCCCTAGCCGAGCAGCCGAACGAAGCGGGTGCGGCTCCCAAGAAGGAGAAGGCAGACAAGCCGTCGGAGAAGGACGGACGCGACAACCAGATCTTTTCTTTCCACAAGGATGCCGATAACGGTGGCAATGTGGTGCGCGTTCTGAAGGGAGTGATGCGCGTAGGCTACCTGGCCAAGGGACTGCTTTTACACGGGGACAATGCCGTGGAGCTGGTTGTGCTCTGTGCAGAGAAGCCGACGGCGGGTTTGCTGCAGCGTGTGGCCAATGTGCTGCCCGACAAACTCAAGGAGGTGGCAGGTAAGTGTAGTCCTTGCTCAGCATAATTGTTGAACAGCACTTCGGTTGTCCTATTTGAGAGGAACAGAAAACAGAAAACAAAACTTTTTCCAGAGAAATGGCTTGAGTGACAAATGCGGCAAAAAGCCAAAAACTGAATCAAGATCTAAACGAAAAGAAAAAAGATACGTACTTAGCTTGGCCAATTTCACGCTGTTGCTAGCAGCTAGCAGGTGAATTTGGCCAACTGGAAGAGCGGCTTGAACTAGTAAAAAATATGTATAACGAAAACACATTTCGGAGTGCTAAAGATGCCAATGGCAATGGATCCGTTCGCAATTCGCAATTCATTACACGATCACGTTCGACGGGCAATTTGTGTGGAAAAAGTCAGCAAAAAAATAAGTAAATTAAGTTAAAAAATAAAAAAAAAGTAAATTGTACTTAGGACAACTACAACTGTTGAGCCCTGTTGTTGCGGTGGACCATTGAGATTGCCACGCCCGCCAAACCGCGCCCAACGCCCCCAGCCAACATAGCCCAAACTAATAGCGTATAAAAACGTAACGTATTTGCCGTTTTCAGCTTTTCTCTCTGCAGGATAAGTTTCGAGCCTCGAGCCTTAGCCTAGAAGCTCGCCGCGAGAGTCTAGAGTCTAGAGTGTGTCGTTCTATCGTTAGCCGTCTGTAGCTAGCTGTAGCTCAGCCCACAGCCCTCCCAAGGTTGCTCGTTTGCTGCCTCCTCCCCGCTCGGCTGCTGCTGCTCTCCGCTCTTCTGCTCCACTCTACATGCACAACCACCACCAGAAACGGATCTCGTCACGGTAACAAGCGGGCGGACGGACTCAGACTGCCCAGCCTCCAGTCTCCAGTCTAAAGTGGTGTGGTCTCTCGTGGCCTTGATGAACAATCAAACTTTACCAACTGCAATTCATTCGAAACCAAAGGAATATATTTATACAAAGTTTAGTGCTCGTTTGCCTCGCTGTTCTTCGGTTCTTGCACCCCGATACGATCCTTTCCATTCCGACTCGACTCCGGATGAAACTTTGTGTAAATAAAGTCCTTTGATATGGCCAAGAAGTTGAACAAAACACAACCACACGCCAAGAAGCAATGCGATTGATCCACACACTGACTTTTGGGATTATTGCCAAATGCTTGAGCCAAAATTGCAGCGCCGATACTGCGCCGCCTCATCTCTTACTCGAAACCCAAGCAAATATATCTATACTCTCTCTAATGTGTCGTATACATATATATGTGTCCAAGCGGCCGAGTTGTGTGTATCAAGCTTGATTGTCAATCGAAACGAAGTAAAAGTAAAATCAAAGAAAAAATTGCGACCGAAATTTGAGCGAAAACTGACCACGGGATCGGTCAAAAGGCAAGGCCAACGTCTCCCGGAAGCAACCCATAAATTTCGTTCAATGTTTTTTGCAAGTAAAACTAACCAAACCAGAAATATAATCAAGAATCTAATTCCGTTCAATTCCAAATAATCAAAAGTAATCCAAACTCCAAATTCAGTAACTCGGTTCGGTACAGGCAAAGCGCTCTCGCTCTAAATGGGATTGCAACGAGTCTTCTTCCAACGAGTTCCATCTCTCGTTGAGCTTGCAATTCCCTTTACGAGTCCCGACCTATCGAACGAACGGAGAGAGATCCCGATCCCAGCACGCAAGTCGAACGAACGAACGATGAGCCTCGTCTCCTGTTTGCTGGGAACCGAGGAGCGGATATGTGGATCGTGGGAAGAAACAAACATTAGTCGTGCCAATCCATACGTGCATCAAGTCCATTTGAACCAAATGTTTGCCAATCACTATTGCATATTTTTCGGGCCCACACTGGAATTTTTGCTTCACTCACAATGTTTGTCTCTTTTTCCAAGTCTAGAGTCTTTCGATGTTTGAGACGACTTCTCAAAGACGCCCCCTTTGACATTTTCCTCCTATGCTCTGCTCTCTCGATTCCAGGCGACATGCAGGTCAACTATCGTGTCGAGGTCGCTGCCGACGATGCCGCCGTAATTGTACTGGACGAGGCTGTTTCTGTGAAGATAACCCTCACATCGCCCCTGCTACGAGATTCTAGTCCCGGTGACGTTTCGACCAGTGATGATGGCGAGGGTGATGATGCTAACTTGGCCCGTGAGCCGTGCCTGCGTGTAAGTAACCTCTTAGAACCCGCAGGAAATTTAGAACTAAACCAAACATTTTGTTAATTGCAGGCCTTAGCTGACTTGCGTCACGCCAAGTGGTTCCAGGCCCGGGCTACTGGCCTGCAGTCGTGCGTCATGGTCATTCGTATTCTCAGGGATCTGTGCCAGCGCGTTGCCTCCTGGCAGGCGCTGCCTCAGTGGTCGCTGGAACTGCTCGTGGAGAAGGTAATCTCTTCGGCTGGTTTTCCCATCTCACCCGGCGACTGCATGCGCCGCATTATGGAGGCTCTGTCCTCGGGTTTTTTGATCAACGGTCCGGGCCTGCTAGATCCGTGTGAGAAGGACCCGACCGACGCTCTGCTGGAGTTGACCAAACAGGAACGCGAGGATCTCACTGTGTCGGCACAACTATTCCTGCGTTACATTGCCTTCCGTCAGATTTACAAGGTGCTCGGCATGGAACAGCTGCCAGCCATGAAGTTTCCCATGCGACCGTGGCGCATCAACCGCAAGCGGCGTCGGTCATCCGGCAAGGCGGGTGGTGCTCCCGGCGGCGAGGCCGAGTGCAACGACATGGACGACACCACCGGCTCCGACGAGAAGGTGGCCAAAAAGGACGCCGCCGGGGGTAGTGCCGGAAGCGCCTAAAGCCCGTTGAAGGCAATAGATTATACTTATACACTTAGTTGGCTATACTAATATTACAAATTCTCTCAAGATTAACTATAATTAACACTTATATCTCTACACGAGAGTATTCAATCCCAATTGCGGCTCGTTTCGTGGGCGTGGGAGCTATGCATGTCCAACATGTTGCCCGAGATTGGCACGTAGAAGACCCCCCATAAACCTATAAACTCTTTAACTTACCATATTTAACGGATCGATCATTACAACTTGTATTTTTCTAGCATTAGAAGGCAATGTATTCCAATTTAGAGGGGAACACACATTGGTCCTCACACGTTTCACACACCACCACATATAAACATGTAAAAGAGCGAAACGGATTTTAATAAAACCTAAAGAACAACAATTTTGATATATTTTGATTTATCACGGATTTTTCAATATAGAAATTAAATGATTATATATTCTCTTTACTCAAGTATTATATTATGGAACCTACTGTATATCTACACATAATTGCTCCATTTTGAAGTTTTGTTACTGAAAGACGCTACATTTTCTGCCGGACGTTTTGTTGATTTTGAGATCTTAGATCTGTTATAGTTCATGCGGATTCCGACTTTATCATTTAGATCATCCGGAACTTCAGCTATTTCCTTATGGTGATCTTTAGATTTTTGAGGAACTGGAATGGATTTATCCACATAGTTTGCCCACTTGTTGGTTTTCTTGGACGCCAGCTGGAGATTGTTTTCCTGCATTTTGACTGTGCAATCCTCCTGATTCAGTTGTTGCCGTGCGGTTAAGAACAAGTTTTCCTCAATATGTTCCTCCTGTTTTCCATGCTCTAGGTTCATATGTTGAACTTTGGCGCGGCATTCTGGTCCTGATCCTCGAAAGAACTCCTTGAGCACATTCTGCTTTTGGCGGCATATTTTACATTCCCATTTGATGTCTTTCTTTACCAAGTCCACCTAAAAGGGAAATGATTTTGGAAAACTTGGATTTAATTTGCAAATTTTAATAAGAACCTGGTACATTTTACATTCGATGCATTGTAATACCCGAATTTGCTGGGACATCCTAAAAAAGATTTTAATTCAGTGGGAAAAATACATTAATATGTGTGTTAGTGCGACCATGCCTCGTTTGGTAAAATATACAAAATAACTTTTTTTTTAAAGAATTGTATTTTAGATATACCATTAATATAAACATTAACTTTAGTTCTGTGTAATAAATTTACTTGAATATATAATATATTACATACAAAAGTCATATTGATAAAGATATTATTAAATTCAAAATGTCTAGCTTTAGGGAACCACTAGTTCCAACCAAGATATAACCAGTGAACCTGTCGGCGTTTCCAAGGCCTCGGCCATCCCTGGTGCATAATATAAACAAATAAACGGAGAAGCGGTGCTGTCATTGCGATTGGCGCTTTCTAAATATGCGTCTGGTAAGTCATCTAGATCCACATTCATAAAAGCCGCTTTATCAGCGGAAGTGACTTTACTCTTTGCTTTGCCTTGCAGTATTGCCTGAGCGGAGACTTGGCCAAGCCATGTTACATCATTACCTTCAAGGGCCTAAGGATAATGCTGGACTGCGGCCTGACGGAGCAGACGGTGCTGAACTTCCTGCCGCTTCCCTTTGTCCAGTCGCTGAAATGGTCCAACCTGCCGAACTTTATACCCAGCCGGGACCACGATCCGCAGATGGACGGTGAGCTGAAGGAGTGCTGTGGCCGTGTGTTCGTGGACTCGACACCGGAGTTCAATTTGCCGATGGACAAGATGCTCGACTTCAGCGAGGTAGATGTGATACTTATCTCGAATTATCTTAATATGCTGGCCTTGCCGTACATCACGGAGAACACGGGGTTCAAGGGCAAGGTATATGCCACGGAACCAACGCTGCAAATCGGGCGCTTCTTTCTCGAGGAGTTGGTCGACTACATCGAGGTGTCGCCCAAGGCCTGCACTGCGCGTCTGTGGAAGGAGAAGCTCCATCTGCTACCCAGCCCGCTGAGCGAAGCGTTCCGTGCAAAGAAATGGCGCACCATCTTCAGCCTCAAGGATGTCCAGGGCAGCCTCTCGAAAGTAACCATTATGGGCTACGACGAGAAACTCGATATACTGGGGGCCTTCATCGCCACTCCAGTTAGTTCTGGCTACTGCCTGGGCTCTAGCAACTGGGTGCTGAGCACGGCCCATGAGAAGATATGCTACGTGAGCGGCTCGTCCACTCTGACCACGCATCCGCGACCCATCAATCAGTCGGCGCTGAAGCACGCTGATGTCCTCATCATGACCGGGCTGACGCAGGCGCCCACTGTGAATCCGGACACCAAGCTGGGAGAGCTCTGCATGAACGTGGCACTAACAATCCGAAACAATGGGTCCGCTCTGATTCCCTGCTACCCCTCGGGAGTGGTCTACGATCTGTTCGAGTGTTTAACCCAGAATTTGGAAAATGCCGGTCTCAACAATGTGCCTATGTTCTTCATCTCCCCGGTGGCAGACAGTTCCTTGGCATATTCCAACATCTTGGCCGAGTGGCTCAGTTCAGCCAAACAGAACAAGGTGTATATACCGGACGATCCTTTCCCGCATGCCTTCTACCTGCGCAACAACAAGTTGAAGCACTATAACCATGTCTTCTCCGAGGGCTTCAGCAAGGACTTTCGGCAGGTAAGAATCACATGTACTTAAGGTTGATCCAGCACAGTTATAAATCCCGTTTCCCATATTTAAACACAGCCCTGCGTGGTCTTTTGCGGTCACCCGAGCCTGCGCTTCGGCGACGCCGTGCACTTCATCGAAATGTGGGGCAACAATCCCAATAACTCGATTATATTCACGGAGCCGGACTTTCCGTATTTGCAAGTATTAGCGCCGTTCCAGCCGTTGGCCATGAAGGCCTTCTACTGTCCCATCGACACCTCGCTGAATTACCAGCAGGCCAACAAGCTAATCAAGGAGCTGAAGCCGAACGTCCTGGTCATTCCCGAGGCCTACACAAAACCGCATCCCTCGGCGCCAAATCTGTTCATAGAACAGCCGGACAAGAAGATTATTACGTTCAAGTGCGGCGAAATCATTCGGTTGCCGCTGAAGCGGAAGCTGGATCGCATATACATAACCTCGGAACTTGCCCAGAAGATATCGCCACGAGAGGTGGCCGCCGGCGTGACTTTCTCCACGTTAACGGGCGTCCTGCAGGTAAAAGACAAGGTGCACTGTATCCAGCCATGTGCGGACAGCACGCAGGATCATCCCGGCTCGAATGCTAGCGGCAACGCCCCGACCAAGGAGGATGTGCTGAAGAACGTGAAGTACGAGTATGGCAGCATCGATGTGGAAGCTGTAATGAAGCGGCTGGCGCAGGATGGCTTCTCTAACATCAAGTTGGATCGAACTGGAGGCGCTCTCACTCTGAATCTTGTCGCTGAGGACACCGTGATCAAGTTCGAAGACAACGAGACGCACATTATCTGTGGCGGAAAGCCAACAACGCGTCTTAAGCTGCGGGACACCATCATGAAGTGCTTACAGAGTTTCTAAAAACATAAATATATATTCCTTAGACCTAAAAAACAACAATTTGGTTTAACACTTAGTTACTAACAGCCATTACCGCAGAGCATCGCTTGCAGGTCTCCTGATCGTCGTCATTCAGACCATAGCGACGACAACGCGGGCAGAGCGTGTTCTGGACTGTAGTCGTTATCAAGGATATATCGCTATTATCAGACTTTATGAGACTAACAGACCCCACTTGCAGTATCTCGCACAACTCGGAATTATTCAAAGGTTCGTTCAGAGCGGGATGAAGTTCTTGCAGTAGTTCCAGCTGGCTTCCCTTGATGGTTACAGCCAGGTGCCAGGTGTTAACCTCACCAGCCTGCTGGTTGATGAGACGTTTAACATTAAGAGCTGCGTTCACAACATCAGAGGCATTTCTGTCCTGCCATTCTGTGTTTGCTCGGACCCTCTGCTCATGAAAAGCCCCGCCAGTGGCATCGTAGTAGCTCCAACTTTCCTCCACCAAAAAGGGAACAATGGGCCATAAACTCTTGCACAGTTGCCGGTAGCAATGGGTAAGGGTTTGACGAATGGCAAGCAGCTCCTGATCATCGCCGCAGTAGAGACGGTCCTTAATCAGATGCACATAGACGGCGGACACCTGGTTGGCAACGAAGTTTTGAATGCAGGCTACCACTCGATTGTACTCATAGGCGTTATATAGCTTCGCCACCTAAAAATAAACTTAAATTAGGGAATATGGAGATCTAATGAATTGCAATTGGCCTACCTCTGACTCGAACTCAACCAACTGGCTCAGCAAATATCTATTAAGATAGCTCTTATCGGGTAGTAGCTGTTCCTCCTGGCTTGCTTGTTTGTCTCCAATAACACCCTTCAGGTAACGCAAGGTGCCGCGCACCTTGCTTAGATTCTCGGCCGCCTGCTGCAGTAGATTATCGCTCACCGTAATGGACATGTGCTGAGTGCCATGGGAGGCCACCCACCAACGCAGAGCATCTGAGCCATACTTCTTGGTAATATGCTTCGGTGATATGACATTACCCAGCGATTTGGACATCTTGTAGCCCTTCTCGTCCACAGTGAAGCCGTGCACAAAGAGCGCCCTTTCAATAGATTCTAATGAATGAGTTTTACTTGAAGTCGATTCTCTCATCTTACTTGTAGGGAGCACATCCTCGAGCAGCTATGCTCATGAGCAGGGAAGATTGGAACCAGCCTGTGAATTGATCATATCCCTCCAGATACAGATCGGCCATCTGGTCTTTCTTCAGCACTGCCGACCATGTGCTGCCAGAGTCGAACCAGATGTCCAATATATCACTGCCCTTGACCAGATCTTTGATGTCATAGCCAAGTTCCGTGGCAATTTCAGCAGGTACAAGTTCCTCTACCGGCTTGGCCCACCAGAAATCCATGGAACCCTCCTGACGCAAAAGCTGGCAGAGGTGTTCTATTAGCGTGGAATTTATAACCACTTTCCCGCTCTCCCGGCTGTATAGAACGGGTATAGGAACACCCCAGGCCCGCTGTCTGGAGATACACCAGTAGGGACGCTTCTGCAGCTGCGTGAGCAATGCCTTTTTGCTGGCCTCAGCATTCGTTCGGGGATAGATCTCAACTCTCTCCAATGCTTCGGCAGCTGGGGTCTTTAGTTTATCCGTGTTGATAAACCACTGCTCGCTGGCCCGAATGATCACTGGTTGCTTGGTGCGCCAATCTATGGGGTACGAATGTTCCAGCTTGCCAGAATGAACCACATCGTTTGCTATGTGCTGTAGGACTAGGGAATTCCCCTGATCCAGCACTGATTGTCCGCGCAGAAAACTGGGAGCCTCTTTGGTGTAAATACCCTCCTCGTTCACCAAGCATTTCACGGGAATTTTTCTGGCCAGACTGACCAAAAAGTCCTCCGGCCCATGGGCAGGTGCGGTGTGAACCAAGCCCGTACCCTTGCTATCCTGCACGTGGCTGGCATTGAAGAAGGGTAAATCCGACTGTTCCTTGTCTATTGGATGCTTGTAAGTGAGCTTTTCCAGAGAGCTTCCACTTAACGTCTGAATCACTTCGTATTTGATCTGCGTGTTGGCCTCAAAGTCTGCCAATATAGCAGAGGCCATGAGGTATAGCTCGTCTGGATTCTGCTCTTGGAGCCTGACCAGCACGTACTCCAGGGAGTCATTGTAGCAGATAGCCTGATTGCTCGGCAGGGTCCATGGAGTTGTAGTCCACACGAGAGCATATATCCGCTTATTTTTAGCTTCTACACCCAGCCCGTTTGGGTTGAGAGCAAATCTAACATAAACCGAGGGACTTGTGTAATTGGGGTCATATTCCAGCTCCGCCTCTGCCAGTGCTGTTCTAATAGAGACTATTAAATACACATTTAACCCTCAAAAGTTATCACAGATGTTACCTCGATGATGGAGACCAATAGACCGGCTTTAAATCTCGATAGACCAGACCTCTTTTATAGAGATCATAGAACATTTCCAGTTGGTTGACTATAAACTCCGGCTGGAAGGTCATGTAGATATTGTCCTTTTGCCAGTTGGCCAGTATTCCCCAGCTGCTGAACTCCTCTTTCTGCGACTGAATCGCATCCAATGCAAAGGCACGCGCTGCAAGAGGCATTATTGTATAATTTCAAGCACCCAGTCGAGGAAAACTTACATTTCTTTCGGATTTCCAGGGCATTCTGTCCCGGAGCGGTACTCGTGGCCTTAAGCTCGATGGGCAGGCCGTGACAGTCCCAGCCGGGAATGTAGTTGACCTGCTGGCCATGGACCACTCGTTGTCGCAAAGTCACATCCTTGAGGATCTTGTTGACGGCGTGGCCCATGTGCAGTTGGCCATTGGCGTAGGGCGGCCCGTCGTGCAGAACAAAGGTGGGTAGCCTCTTCTCCGCCACGGACTGCTCCTGTTCCTGATACTCATAGGACACGGCAATTTTCTTCTACAAGACAGAAACCACCACTCAATTTAGTATTTGTCAGCTGTGAGCCACCAGAAACTTGCCTCCAAGACCAGACGCTCCTGTTCCTCCCGTTTAGCTGCTGTCAGGCGGTTGGGAAACTTTGTCTTTGGCAGATTGATGGTGTCTGTGTACTTTTTTGCCTCGTTTTTAGCAGCTTTCACACAATATAAGCGATTTCCAATGCGAAAATTGAAAATACGAAACATTTTGTAGCCGAGGAAGAAGAAGAGAGTTGCCGGAATTATGTAGCCAGTGTATTCAAATTATCATAAAAAAATCTTGGTTTTTGCAGGGATTAGTTTATCAATCACGCTGCTTTTCTTTTTTCTCCTTGGTTGGGAAATTAGTTTAAAAAGATTTTTTCAGTTTGCAGTGTGTTACACCAGGTCTTTCGTTTAAAAATGTGAAATTCGTCGGAAAAAGACTTTTGTCCTCCGCTTAAACTGGTCACACCTAAATTATTAAGGCGTAATCAAACTACGTAAGTGAACAAAATTGTAACCGTCTTTGACGTAAGGGAACAAAATTAATTGGCTGGTTTTGGTTCAAATCTGTAGCGGCAATTTTATGAAAACGTTGAAGAAAACTTAATCTTGGTGTTCCTTCAATTTTTTTCACTGTCTATATTCATAAAAACTTTTCATATTATTATTCTTCATTTTATAAATGTTTCAACAGCTAGTCTCGACTAAGTAATTTCCTTGAAATTCGCTAGACACTAAAATAAAATATATATAATGGCTGAAACAATCAAATCAATCAAAAGTGTTGTATTCCAAATAACATACATAGGTGACAACCCAGTAAATAAAGTCTACAACTTCCTTTGAGTATGCCTAGCTGTCATCGGTCGTATGAAGCAGTCGTCATTAGCAGGAATAATTTTCAGCCGAGCCGACGTTTAAGAAGAAAAGAAAATTAAGTGAAAATGTTGGTGACTTGGGCAAGATTGGCCACAGGTAAGTCATCCACTGATGCTATTATCCCGGCTTTCCTAATTAGTAGAGTCCATATCAGCATGCGCCAGAATCGGGGTAAAAATTGCCCATCCGAACGGGGGTCAAGTGCGAGACCTACAGCGCAGCATGGCTCAATCTCCCATCCATGTCCGCTCCCTTCATGCATCCTTGGTGCTGCGCGACGACAAAGATAAGGACAAGTCGAGCGATGAGTGCAAGCCCGAACCTGAGGATGTCTGCAAAACGGAAGCGGAGAAGGTCAAGGAAAAGGATCCATGTGAAAAGTCCGGTGGAGACGCCAAGAAACTGGAGGGCAAGGGTCGTGAAGGCTACATTCATGCTGTCATCGGTCCCGTCATCGATGTCTACTTCCCGGATGAAATTCCGGAGATTTTGAATGCCATGGAGGTGGTTGACGCTCCGATCGGACGCCTGGTGGTGGAGGTGAGAAATTATTTGTCATTCAAAGCAAAGGAATTTCCAGTACCTGATATATATTATCAACATGTATTTTAGTCTTCATTAGAGTTAACTTGAATTTCCTTAATGTTTTTGTTAATCAACGTTAAATCAATTAAATAACTTAAATCTGAATGATTGTCTGTCCCTGCTTAGGTCTTCCACCACCTGGGTGACAACGTGGTGCGCTGCGTGGCCATGGACTCCACGGAAGGGCTTCAACGCGGCCAGAAGGTAATCGACACGGGCTACCCGATCCGTGTGCCAGTGGGCAACGCGGTCCTGGGTCGTATCATCAACGTGGTGGGCGATCCCATCGATGACCGTGGGGAGATTAAGTCGGATAAGTACTCCTTCATCCACAGCGAGGCCCCGGAGCTGGTCGACCTGACCGTGAAGCCGGAGATACTGGTCACCGGCATCAAGGTGATCGACCTCCTGGCCCCCTATGTTAAGGGCGGCAAGATCGGTCTGTTCGGTGGCGCCGGAGTTGGGAAGACCGTGCTCATCATGGAGCTGATCAACAATATGGCCAAGTCCCACGGCGGCTACTCGGTGTTCGTCGGAGCAGGAGAGCGCACCCGCGAAGGCAACGATCTGTACCACGAGATGATCGAGTCGAAGGTCATTTCCCTGGAGGATGACGCCTCGAAGGTGGTGCTGATCTTTGGCCAGATGAACGAGCCGCCCGGCGCCCGCTCCCGCGTGGTGCTCACGGGACTGACCATTGCCGAATACTACCGGGACATTGATGGCCTGGATGTATTGCTCTTCATTGACAACATCTTCCGTTTCATCCAGGCGGGTTCAGAGGTGTCTGCTCTGCTCGGTCGTATCCCCTCGGCGGTGGGTTATCAGCCGACTCTGAGCACCGATGTAGGCGGCATGCAGGAGCGAATCACCAGCACCCGCAATGGTTCAATCACCTCCGTTCAGGCTGTCTATGTGCCGGCTGACGATCTCAGTGACCCGGCGCCGACAGCCACATTCGCCCACTTGGATGCCACCACCGTGCTGTCGCGTCCCATCGC